>JAJPUD010006243.1:0-36813 GCA_023553655.1 Myrmecobius fasciatus | reverse complement strand
CCTCCCCCCACTCTCTCTCTCCTTCTTTTTGGAAAAAATTTGCCATTACAAATTATAATTTTCTATTCTGTTCATTTTTTTTCTATGCAAGATATAAATTATGCACTGATCATTCTCATTTCTCTTATGTACCACTCAGGTATAGTGTATTGTGGTCCCACGTTCTCACATTACACAGAGTCCTCTGTCTCATCAAGTGTTGGATCATTTTCCTTTGTTTTGTGGTATTTATTAATAGATGCCTGAATTCATTTACTAGACCTAGAGGCCATATTTCCTTCTACTGTTAAAATTTTCCCTGTTGAGTTATCTGCTTGTGTTCAAGGTCTTTGAGTTTTCTTCTTTCTGAGATCTTTGGTAATTTCAATCTCCCCCTTTCCCCCTCCCCCCCCATATTTACTTTCCCACTTTGTCCCTGTTGATGATGGTTTCTTTGCAAGTTAGATCTAAGCCTCTTCCCATATTGAGTAATTTATGACTCACCAGCCTAGGTCAGAACGAACCCCATGCTGTGTTTTTTCCTCAGGCTCAGTGGAGTGCTATACAGCCCCCTTATACATAGTTCTTGTGTCCTGTCTTGTACAAAAAGCCAATTTTATAGAGAACTCACACAAGGCAAGCTATCACATAGTGGTCAGAAAAAGCGACAACAGGATACTCTCTCTTAACTTCAGAATCGATTGGATGACACGGGAGACACTGGCACAGGAGCACCCAACATGGCGTGCCCTCATCCGAGCAGGGCTGTTATTGATGAGCAAAACAGAAGTGAAGTAGCAAAACAGAAAAGAAACAGGAGCTCACAAGCCCATGTATTTATGGGACTGTTTATGTCTGACCTGTGGCAGAGCACTCGGAGCTCAGATTCATCTGATCAGCCACAGTCAGACACCCTCTCCCTTGACTCTAACATAGTGATGTCATTTTGGTCCCCTCTGAGAAGGAGGACAACAAGCAAGCCCCTAATGGCCTGATGCCAGTGGTTCAGAAGTTTGCAGCTCTGACACTACAGAGCTGTGCCCCCAGTAGATGTTTGCTGCTGAAGGGTTGCAGCCTGCCACACTGGACTGACTGGTTCTATCTGAGCAAACTCCTACGTCCTGGAGTCGGTGTCTCCAAGGCACTGGAGGGAAAATGAAGTTGTAGGGATGGCTTTTGTTGGAAGTTTATTTCCTGTCCTTTGGAATACTAATGCAGACTCACTGCTAGTAGCATGGGAGATAGAGTAGGGCCTGGGCTAAGTGAGCCCAGAGCCTGTGAGGATCCGTTCCTGGATTTTTTTAACCTTGCTTTGGATTCTAGGTGTTGCTCACCATGGAGACATCTGAAGATGCTTTATATTTGACACATAATTTTTGTTTGGAGAGGTTTATGAGGTCATGAGAATTCAAGAAAAGGTCGGGTCCTTTACCTTGTTGATCATGTGAACCCAAAGTCTCTCCATTCTTTTTACTATCTGTCTTTCATTCTGGATTGCTTAGTCTTCTCACTTCTGCCTCTAGATTCCTTTAAAAATTAGCCAAAATTAACTATGCCCTAAAAGTTATCAAACTGGGTGTCCCCTTTGACCCAGCAGTGTTTCTACTGGGCCGATATCCCAAAGAAATCTTAAAGGAGGGAAAGGGCCCCACATGTGCAAAAATGTTTGTGGCAGCCCTTTTTGTAGTGGCTAGAAACTGAATGGATGCTCATCAATTGGAGAGTGGCTGAATAAATGATGGTATATGAATGTTATGGAATATTATTGCTCTGTAAGAAACGACCAGCAGGACGATTTCAGAGAGGCCTGGAGAGACTTGCAGGAACTGATGCTGAGTGAAATGAGCAGAACCAGGAGATCATTATACATGGCAACAACAACATTACATGATGATCAATTCTGAAGGACATGGTTCTCTTAATAATGAGATGATTCAAACCAGTTCCAGTTGTTCAGTGATAAAGAGAGCCTTCTACATCCAGAGAGAGGACTATGGGAACTGAGTGTGGGCTACAACATACCATTCTCACTCTTTTTGTTGTTTGCTTGCATATTATTTTGCTTCTCTTTTTTTTTTGGCTTGATTTTTTTTTTACTGGTTTTACTGGTTTGATTTGATTTTTTTTGTGCAGCATGATAATTGTATAAATATGTATGCATATATTAGATTTAACCTATATTTCTTCCATGTTTAACATATACTAGACTACTTACCAACTAGGGGAGGGCATGGGGTAAAGGGGTGAAAATCGGAAAATTTGCAAGGGCTAATGTAGAAGAATTTTCCACACATATGTTTTGAAAAAAAAAAGACTTTAATAAAAAATTAGTCCAAATTTCACCAATTCCTCCTAACTTTCCCTGTCAGTTTGTCATCCAGTTATTCTGCTTTTATCTTGTGTATATGTACAAAGTTAGAGAAGTCTCCTAACATTTATAGGAATTATTTATCCCCGACTGTGGCAGAACACTCTGAGGTCATATTGGTCTGCTTAGACACACAGCAACTTGACTTGACATACTGATGCCATTTTGATCCTCTTTGAGGGCAAAAACAAACCAATTATTTACTTGTTCCCTTTCCTATTTCAATATAAACTCAAGAACAGATATTATGTTTTTAAGGGTTTTTTTTTTTTTTAAGATTTTCAACATTCAGTATAATTCCTGGTACACGGCGAGCATTTCACAAATACTTGTTGCTTAACTACGAGCTGGCTGAATGACTGAGGGAAAAATGGATGCTGGGAATTCAAATTCTTTTGACAGGACACACCATCCCAAAGGAGCCACAGCCTCTTTCCCATGTCTTCATCATCCCTTTGACCTGAGTCATGGCTGGAGCCCGAGTTCAGTCAAAGCTTTTAGCTAACTTAGCATTTTCATTTCAATATGGAAAGGAAGTCTCCATGGTTTGCTCCTTTTTAATTAAATGCATGTGCTTTCTCTCCTTTCAAGCCCCTTTGTAACTTCCTGGTGACTGGGATCCTGACCCAAAGCAGACCCTCGGTCACTGGGGGACACCCCCCCGATATCAGACTGCAGAACCTACGAGCAGTGGCTGAAGGACAAAGAGCTGTCACACAAGGAAGCTTGCTCAAATGTGTGTGCATGTATGTTTGCACATGCAAATGTCTCTTTCTGTGTGTGGATGTGCATAAGGCCGGGGGAGAAATCACTGGCCAAAGGTGAGCTCGTGTGTGTAAGGGAGAATGGCGTTATTATGAGCAGTCTAAAAGCTTGCTGAAGTGGGTCAGCCCCTACCAATGGCTGGAGAAGTCCCATGGGTGGCTGGATTGTCTGTTCATCTTGTTTTTCAACAAAAGAGAAGGAATTATTAGGAGAGTCAGAGTTAAAAGTAATGAAACCATTCAGTCCTGGGGGATAGAGAAGTCTTTTCTTAGTGAGCGAGGAAGACGGGGAAAAGGCAGAGAGCAGAGGAAGAAAAGACCCACTGGGGACCACAAAGCCCCTTCAGATGTTGGAGTCAGAGACTGGGAGTCAGTTCCTGCAGTGGCTGTTTTCTGCCTGTGAGACCCCGCACAAGTTGAGTCAGTTTCCCTGCTCAGGGCTTGTTTCCTCGACTCTAAACAGGGGTTTGACATTATGGAAGCCACCATGATGGGTGGGCTTCCTCCCTGAGCTGGGAGACAGTGTGGCTGGCTTGGTCAGTCTTGAGAAGCTCCCACTCCCAAGCTGCTGCTCTGATAATCCCTTCTTCCGGGCAGATCCTTGAAGGCCAGTTTCACTAACTAAAGCCCTCCATGGTGTCGGAGGCTTGGATGCTGTTAGTGCCTTTTGGTTTTGGTTTTGATTAGGCCAGGGCCTTTCTTTGCTTCTTTACCATTGTCACCTACAAGATTGTAGTGGAAGCGCCCCGACATCGTATGCTTTTTGTTCTCTCCCGCAACATGCTTTCCCAACTAACTTAGAGCAAAACTCTTGCTGTGTTTGGTCTTTGTTTCACAAAACATCATCTTTTTTCTCATTGACTTAAAAAATTGTAAGGGCAAAACACACTCTGATTACAAAAATGTGTTTCAGCCTAATAAATGTCTGGAAGCAAGGCCAGGAGAAATGATGTGGAAAGAGAGAAGGAGAAGGATGTCCAGGGAAGCCCCCCTGGAATTAGGGGCTCCCAGCTCCAGGCAGGTTGCCTGGGGACTCTTGCTGCACTGCCTCTGAACTCTCTTGCTCCCAGGAGACCTTGATTCCATACTCTCAGCCTCAGACTCAAAAACCGGGGAACCCCTCTTGCCAAAGCACAGGCCAGCCTGCCTGCAAAGCCACTGGATTAGCTGTGGGGATTTCGGAATTCTCCCCCAATCAGGGGAAAGTGTGCAGCAGGAGCTGGGGTTACAGGCATCTGTATGGGGTAAAAGGAGAGCAGAGGGTCCCAGGGGCGCCGGCTGGGGTCATGCTCGGGGAGAAGGGATGGTACCCATCCAGCTTCCCTGTCAGCAGCCAGAGACTCCACAGGAGCCCACGGGACACTGCCGGACTCTCATTTTCTGCCCCCACCCAGGCCCGCTTAGTCAACAAGAGGATGCTCCCCACTCTACCCTCACAGTGGGCCTGGGGGGCAGCTGAGTCCCTCGGGGGCCCATCTCCAGCCCTGGGTCCCCTTTGTGGGGAACGCTCGGCTCTTTGTGAAAAATGAATGAAGGGCAGCCAGGCTCTGTGGGGCTCCCAGCACAAGTGCCCGAGCCCGGCCTTCTGTGAGGGCCTCGAGATCCACGCCAGAGGCCGCTAAGTGCCAGCTGTCATCCCGGGGCCGGCCCGCCTTCTTCCAGCTAACCTTTCTGTCACCTGTTCTTGTCTTCTAACTTGTCCTATTATGCAGTACCAAGCTGAGTCATTGTTTCAAGCAGGAGGTGACATGTTAATAGCTTAATAATAGTATAATCTCACCAATAATAATCTGCTGTCACGCTGTCTGAAACCCAATGTTTACAGGAGACGCGGTAATGTACGATGACAGTAATTTGAATAAAAATGAATTTACTGCTCTTGTCTCATTTGCAGTAAATTTCCACATCTTTCATGCACAACTGGCGCCCCGTGACCTTGCTCATTACCGTGTGCTCGCAGCGGCGGCTGCTCGCCTGAATATGAAAGGCAGGAGAGGGAGCCGGCCTGCCGAGGCCCTCGCTGCCTGACGCTTCCCAGAACTGCACGGCCTGCCTTGCCCCAAATCTCCCTCCGTCTGGTGGCTGGGATGCTCCGGGGGTGTCAGCCGGCCCGGCCAATTACCGCAAGGTGGAGGGGCCGGCCTGCGCCAGGCCGGGCACAGAGTGCCAATGTGCAGGAGGAGCGCCGCCAGTGTGGGTCGGGGGGACCGGGTGGGAGTAACTTGGCGACTCTTCAGGGACGGAGGCAAAGGCCCGAGCTCTCTGCTCAGAGAGTGTTCTCCCCCTTGCCAGCTTGGGCTCTGCCCAAGGCTGGAGAGAAGCCTTCTTGGGACCCGCTTGGACCCTTGGCCCAGCTGCTCTAAGGGAACTCGCGGCCTGATGAGTCCGGCTTTCTTTAAGATGAATCCTAGGAGTCACCTGTCACTTCCTCCCAGAGACCCAGCTTGGGGATGTTCTCTCTCTCTGTCTCTCTCTCTTCCTCTCTCTGTCTCTGTCTTTGTCTCTGTTTCTGTCTCTGTCTCTTTCTCTCTCTCTCTTCCTCTCTCTGTTTCTCTCTCTGTCTCTCTGTCTCTGTCTCTGTCTCTCTCAATTTCTCTCTCTCTGTTTCTCTCTCTGTCTCTCTGTCTCTTCCTCTCTCTGTTTCTCTGTCTCTTTTTCTCTCTCTCTTCCTCTCTCTTTTTCTCTCTCTGTCTCTCTGTCTGTCTCTGTCTCTGTCTCTCTTATCAATTATCATTCCTTGGTGTACCTGCAGCAGAGCTGAAATAAAATGTAAGCTCATCAAAGGCAGGAGTTCTTTCATTTGGGCTCAGAAAAAATAATAAGTTCCTCACAGACATCTGCAATTCGAATTTTTTTTTGAATTTTTTCTCTTTGACCTCAGTTTCCTTTTCTGTTAAACGATAGAGTTGGATTAGAAGACCCAAAGGGAATCTCTGTAAAGTCATTTATAGCCATTATTTCAATTAAGTCTCATCCTCCTGAGTTCAAATATGGCCTCAGACACTTATTAGCTGTGTGATCCTGGGTAAGTCATTTCACCCAGTTTGCCTCAGTTCCTCATCTGTAAAATGAGCTGAAGAAGGAAATGGCTAATGATTCTAATGTCTTTGCCAATAAAAGCCCAGATGAGGTCATAAAGAATTGGACCTGACTAAAATGACTGAGCAACAACAGAGGGTTTAATGATTGGGTGATGGGGCTGAAGGACTTCCTGAAGGATTTCTATTTCAAAGGGAACTAGGCTTTTGAAGAGATGGAAGGACAGCATCCCAGGTCTGTGCAAAAAGACAGAATTGGAGGTGCAGTCTCATGCCCAGAAATCAGGGAGCAGGCTGATTTGGCTGGAAGTTATTGGGCATAAGGGGAAATCTTAGAGAGAAAGTCCCAAAAGTCTTGAGTCAGCAAAGGCCTTTTAGCGCCATATGGAGGATTTTGTCTTTTATCCTAAAGGGGATGGGGAAGTGCTGGAGCTTCATGAGCAAAACAGCATCGGGCCTTTACTTAGGATTATTAATTTTGACATAAGTGTGGAAGTTGGATTGGAAGGGGATGAGCTGGGGAACAATGAGGAGCCCACTGCAGGCAAGAAGTGACAAGTCCTGACCTCAGAGGATCTCCAGGTGAGCAGAAATACGGCCATGGGTGTGAGTGGTGAGAATCCTCAAGGCCTGCCCACTAATTAGATGGGAAAGGACGTAACGAGTGTCCAAAGAATGGCCCCTTTGGAAGAAGTAAGGAAGTTAGGATGATGGGTAAGCTTAAGGCGCCAGATGCTGATTCCATTTTGGACTGCTGATTTTGAGATGTGGATGGGATATTCTAATAGGGATGCTAAGCATTCAGCAAAGATACCTCACTGGATCTCAGAAAAGCAAGAAAGGCTGGAGGCAAAGATCTGAATCATTGTAGAACTGATGGGATTACCAACAAAGGAAACAAGCATTTATTAAGCACCTCCTATGTACCAAGGCCTTTACAAATACTATCCCATTTATTCTTCACAAGAATCATGGGAAGTAGGTTCTACCACTATCTTTAGCTTTATAGATGAGGAAAGTGAGGAAAACAGATATTAAGTAGCTTGCCCAGAATCATGCTGTGTTTGAGGCCAAATCTGAAGTCATCTTCCTGAATTCAGGCCCAGGGACCACTTAGATGCTTCTAAACTGACATTGTAGAGAGAGAAAATGTGGATCAGAAAAAGAGCAGGTGCAAGGGCACAATGGGAATGTGACACCTCAAAGCATGAGTCAAAAAGGTATGGGAGGAACAGGAGACTGCAGAGTGGGGGTCTCCTCAAAGACAGAGAAGGTAAAGAGCAGCATCTGTCCCTGCAGAGGAGAAGGATGAGGTCCAAGGAAAGGCTGAGATTAAGAGGGAAAACTTCCAGTGCTGGCCAAAGCCAGATCCTTAGCTGCTGACTGAGCAGAAGGCCAAAGACCAAGGTGAGGGCTCTAGAAAGATGTTTCTAAGAGTTTGACTGTGGAAGAAAGAATTTGCAGAGGACAACAGTGGGATAACTTGTGAGGCACAAGGAAGGGGGTTCGTCTGTGGGAGGCTGGCAGGAAAGGACCAACTCTGGGAAGTGGGAAGCAGGTTGGCTGTTTGAAGCAGCAGGATCCTAGAGGATGGGCAAGGGGCGGGAGTCTCAGCACAAGCAAACCCCTGGGATGATGCTGAAGTGACACAACTGTGGAATTATTCAGGAGAGGAGCCCTCTGGTGGCTGGAGACCACTCTTTCTTCCCCCAAGATCAGCCTTCAATCCATGGGCCAGCAGAAACTCTGAAGACTCTCTCCTTTAGGAGCTTCTGCTTTATGGAGCTTCCAACTTTCTCTTCAGACAAGTCTTTCTCCATCACTGTGTGCCTTCTTCACCCAATAAATGTAAACATTTCCTCAGAGTCTCATCCCAGCCTCTCTTCCTTTTCTCTATGGTCTTTCCTCTAGTAATCTCATCCCTGGCCTCCAGCTATAACTGCTACCTCTAGGAGGATGGGACCCAAAGCTACATCACCAGCTCCCCCTCTCTCCTAGGCTTCAGCCCTGGAAAACATTGTCACCTGGATGTCCTCTCCACTTGGCAAATGCAGACATGTTTACTGAATCAATGAGATGTCTGGTCCAAAGTGTACCTGAATGAGAACTCCCTTATAACCTCTCCAACAAGTGACCTTTGGTCCATTTGGAGACCTCCTGGGACCGAGAGAATCTGGACTCTGTGATCTTGATACAGGGGCATATCTAGGGGCTCTCAGAGGCATTTGGCAGCCAGAACCTTGAAATTTAAAAAGTGGCTAAATTCAGCTTACTGACCTAGCCTAAGGGCAGCTGAATTAATGAACCTCTTTTTAAATTTTTTTAAATTTTATTTGCATAACATATGTGTGGGTAATTCTTCAACAATAACCCTTACATAGCTTTCTGTTACAAATTTTTCCCCCCAACTCCCCACCCCTCCCCTAGATGGCAGGATATCTACTACATGTTAATTATGTTAAAATATTGGCAAATCGAATATATGTATACATATTTCCAAACTTATCATTGTTGTGCAAGAAAAATCTTATCTACACAAAAAAATAACAGATAAAGGAAACACAATGTAAGCAAACATCAGTCAAGGAGTATGAGAATGTTATGTTGTGGTCCACATTTCACATCCCTTTCTCTGGGTGTATATGGCTTTCTTCAGTGAACAATTGGAGGTGGTTTGAAACATTTCGTTGTTGAAGAGAGCCATGTCCATCAGAATTGATCATCATATAGTACTGTTGTTGCCGTGTATAATGATCTCCTGGCTCTGCTCATTTCACTCAGCATCAGTTCATGTAAGTCTCTCCAAGCCTCTCTGAAATCATCCTGTTGGTCATTCCTTACAGAACAATAATATTCCATAACATTCATATACCATAATTTATTCAGCCATTCTCCAATTGAAGGGCATCTATTCAATTTCCAGTTTCTAGCCACTACAAAAAGGGCTGCCACAAACATTCTTGCACATGTGGGGCCCTTTCCTTCCTTTATGATTTCTTTGGGATATAAGCCCAATAGAAATGCTGCTGGGTCAAAGGGTATGTACAGTTTGATAACTTTTTGAGCGTAGCTCCAAATTGAATGAACCTCTTTTTAAATTTTCTATTAAAAGGACAACCCAGTTATTTAGTCAATCAATTAACAAACTTTTATTAAGTATTATTTATTAAGTATTATTATGTATCAAGCACTGTGCTAAGAATTAAGGATGCAAAGAAAAGGCAAAGATCAGCCTTGCCTTCTGGGAGCTCACATTGTAATGGGACCCTACACTTGGTACAACTTATAAACAATCTGGAACATCACAAAGCACATGCATGGGAGACAATTGCAGGAAGCAGAACACAATGCAGCTCTGATGCAACCCAGGAGGACTAGGGGAAAGATGGCATCAAAGAAACGAGGTCAACAAATTCAATGGTAGCTTGTTGTGAAGCAAGGGCAGAGGGAGCTGGCGTTGAGCCCCTACCGGCATCATTTGGATCTGAGGAGACCTCAAGGAATCCTCCAGCCATTTGGGAGAGACAGGAAGACCGTAGGTGGCAATTTTAACCGAGGCAAGAGCAAGAGGTTCATGGTATATGCTACATCTGGAATGAGAGCCCATGTTATTGGATCAATATGAACAGGTGATAGTTCTAAGAGGCTCCAAAATCAGGATTTCTCAGCTAGTATGGGAAATAGATTACAGGAATGGTTTTAGCTAATCTGGGGAATAACAGCCAGAATAATGGGGAAGAACCTTGAGCTTAAGGCATATGAGGCTCCTTGGAAAGGCCTGGGGATGCTTGGCTTTGAGAATAGGACGCCAGTGTCTCCATGAAGTATATGACCACAATTACAAAGCACTTCTCACACAAATAAAGTCAGATCTAAACAACTGGAAAATTATCATTTGCACATGGCTAGGTCAAAGCAATATAATAAAAATGACAATTCTTCCTAAATTGGTCTATTTATTCAGTGTCATACCAATCAAACTGCCAAGAAATTGCTTTACAGAGCTAGAAAAATAATAATAAAATTCATCTAGAAGAACAAAAGATCAAAAATATCAAGGGAATTAATGAAAAAAAAATACAAAGGATGGTGACCTAAAACTATTTTATAAAGCAGCATTCATCAAAACCATTTCGTGCTGGCTAAGAAATAGAGTGGTGGATCAGTGGAGTAGGTTAGATATACTTGACACAATACTTAATGACTATGGTAATCTAGTATTTGACAAACTCCCAAACTCCAGCTTCTGGGATAAGAACTCACTATTTCACAAAAAAATACTGGAAAACCTGGAAAATAATATGTCAGAAACTCAGCATAGACCTACATCTCAAACCCTCTACCAAAAGAATGTCAAAATGGGAATATGATTTGGGTGTAAAGGGTGACACCATAAGGGATAGTTGATTTCTCAGATCTTTGGAGAAGGGAGAAATTTATGACTAAAGAATTCGAGAACATAATGAAAGGCAAAAAAAAAGACTTTGATTACATTAACTTAAAAAGGTTTTGCACAGACAAAACCAACAGAAACAAGATTAAAAGCAAAGTACAAAGCTGCGAAAAAATCTTTATAGCCAGGGTATCTGATAAAGGCCTCTTTCTAAAATATAGGAAGAATTGCATCAGATTTATAAGAATACAATTCATCCGCCAATTGATAAATGGTCAAAGATATGAACAGGTAATTTTTCAATGATGAAATTAAAGCCATCTATAGTCATATGAAAATATTTTCTAACTCACTATTGATTAGAGAAATGCAACTGAAAACAACTCTATGGTATCACCTCAGATTAGCTAAAATGACAGAAAAAGATAATGATAAATGTTGGAGGAAATGTGGGAAAACTGGGACACTGATACATTGTTGGTGGAGTTGTGAAATGATATAGCCATTGTGTAGAGCAATTTGGAAATATATCCAAAGGGCTATAACATTACACATACCCTTTGATCCAGCAGTGGGTCTGTATCCCAAGGAAATCATAAAGGAGAGAAAAGTCCCAAATGTGCAAAAATGTTTGTAGTGACTCTCTTTGTGCTAGCAAAGAATTGGAAAGTCAGTAAACACCTATCAATTAGGCAGGCAATGGCTGAATAAGTTATGGCACATGAAAGTAATGGAAATTATTGTTCTATAAAAATGATGAACAAGCTAATTTTAGAGAGGCCTGGAAAGACTTACAAAAACTGATGTTGAGTGAAACAAGCAGAACCAGTAATACACTGTACACAGTGACAACAAGATTGTGTGATGATCAACTATGAAAGACTTGGTTCTTCTCAGTGATTCAGTGATCCAAGCCAATTCCAATAAACTTTGGATGAAAAATTCCATCTGAATCCAGAAAGACAGCTATGAAGAATGACTATAAATTAATACATGCTATGTTCACTTCTTTTTATTTTTCTTCTGTTTTTTTCTTCTCTTGTGATTTTTTCCTTTTGTTCTAATTTTTTTCTCCCAATATGATTCATAAAGAAATGCACATTAAAAATTAATGTATGTGTATAACAAAAAAATAAAGTTAAAAAAATAAAAGAAAATAGTAGCTCAGGAACTCAATGTGGGGACAGTCACATAGTAGGTGTCTTCAAATATCTGAATGGCTACTCCTTTGAAGAGTTATTGCCTTGTTCCATTTACCCTGAAAAAAGCAGAACTAGGGCTAAGGGGTAAAATTTGGAAAGAGATAAATTTTGGTTTCAAGTGAGAAAAGCTTTCTGTTTTGAGAGTTATTCACAAATAGAAACGAGCCACCTTGGCAGGTAAGAGGTACACTTCTGCCCTTCCATTTGCTTACCAGGGGTTCCCCAGCAAGAGGCTGATCACCCCTTCCCAGATATGCATTCCTGAGGGTTCTGAGTAAGGTTTGGCTTGAACTTGATGCTGCTGAGCTCTCTCACCATTCTAAAATCCATAATTCTGTGGAGCTATGAAGTTGGTCTCACAATATTCAAGGTCCTAGGTTTTAGCTTCTTTCTCTAACAAAGTTGACTCAGTCTTCCTATGGGCATAATAAATAGTTAGCTTGTATTATTTCTATGGAACGACAATTTGTGATTATCTCAAATTTGTTAAGGGGGCAAATACAGAAGCCCCCTCCTCATTTTTTCAGGGTAGGATTCTAGGGAACCCACTACAGTTTCATAGTACTTCATGAAGGTATGTACCACACATTCAGACACAAGCACAGATGTTGGGCTGGTCAGAAACCCAAGGTCTTTGTTATCACTGGATAGATTTCACTTAAGAAGTCAAAATTTTGAACTAATTTTATCTATTTATTATAATTAAATTTTAATCTAATTTTATCTATTTATTAGAGACATTTAATTACAAAGAACTCTATGCTCATGGCCAGTTGGTCCCACTGCAATGAGGAAAGCTCTTTCTTTCTCTGCTCTTCCTTTCTATGTTCTTCAGTTTCTCATTAGTAGGGGGAGTAGTTGGCCAATTTGCCCCTAAGGTGTCGGCCCTGCAGCATCCTGGGATTCTCCATCATAAGGGAGATAGTCTTCTCAGGGTATTTGGAGGAACGGCTCTGAGTGAGCTAAAGAAATATAGCCTGAAAAAGGAATGGAGCAAAGTGTTTCCAAGGAATATCCATCTGATTATTCTTTTTAAGTTTAACCAAGTCAGGAGATGCAGATTGGCAGCGTGATACTGATCTGACTTAGCAAGGGCAATAAAAAAAGAACTAACTGACTTCATAAGATCTGGATTCAAATCCCACCCTTTTGTGGGTCATCTGTAGGACCTGAGCCAAGGCACTGAAGTCATTTTCCTGAGACTCCATGTTCCTCATCTGTACTCTTAATGGGTCAAGTCTTTAGTTTCTACACTTTGACAAAGCCCTTGTAGCCTTACCTAACTATTGCTCTGAGGACAGCACCAAGGTTTCGTGGCACTACAATTAAAATGGATTTTAGGGGCTTGTTCCCCAGTATCTGGGGACCCCGTTCTTTATGTTCCCATTTTGCTGGCCCGTGCATAATGATCCACCTCCAAATTTTGGCTGCTTTAGCCATTCAGTGCTTTCAAAACATGTTCTCCTAAAGACTAGTATACAGAAAGACTTTCTTGGGCTGTTCAGCATCTCAGTAACGAGTCGATGCTCATTCCAATCACCTTTTTCTCTAAAGCAACCAGATACTAAGTAGGAGCCATCTGGTAAAATGCGTCCTGAACCACTTAATTACGATGCTTTGAGTGGCACTGGGGTAAATTTCATTTACAAGCACATGACTGCTTGTCAGAACTCTGTTGATAATTTTATTATTGCAATATACTTTCTTCCTTAATGATTTGGTTCCAGTAAAGTTGGGGATATTGTTTTTTATGGAAATGACTTGCAAAAGGCATACTCAAGTGACAAACTAATTTGGATTTTTATGCTCAAAAATCCCTCTTTAATAAATTTATAAATACTGGAATTGGACTGCCAACCAGCACGCTCCTCTGTTATTTCACATAGAGCTGGCCTGAAAAAACAATAGAATTGAATGGAGAGTACTTATGTCTTCACCCTGGCTTAAAGGTTTGAATGCAAGAATGGGGACGTTTTCACTGACAGAGGTGGAGTGGAGTACTGAGGCTGGGTCTTAGAGGCTGGAACTCTTTCTTCCTTAGGAGCTGAGAAGTTTCTAGGGAGCCTCTGGGAACACAGGGTGCCTGTTCTTGATGCGATTTTGGCAATGCTAGAAACCAGAAGAGGTTTTGAGTGTGTATTTGTAGGATGGTGGCGGGCAGGGCAGGGGTCCCAGGAGTCTTGGGGGAGCTCATTAGTAATGGAAACAGTAAGTGCCTTGGCTTGTCTCTGTGGATGTACTGCTACCCTCCATCCCAAGAGGGAAGGAGTCTTGGGGCAGCCAGTCCAGCCTAGTCCTAAGGATCCAAGTTATCTGCACCGTGAGGAGGTTGGACTCGATGGCCCCAACGCCCCTTCAAGATCTAGGATCTCAGCTCTGGATAGTAGGAGCTGCTTGGAGGCATCTAGGTGGTTCAGGGGTTAGTGTCCACCTGGAATCAGGAAGACCTGAGTCCCACCTCATCCTTACTTTGTGGTGTGCTCCCAGCTATTTATCAGCCTGAGCTTTCTCCTAACACAGGGACAATAACTGCACCCGCCTTCCAGAACTGCTGGCATGATGTGCAAAATGCCCGACATAATGTGAAGCATTATCTAAGTGCTCTCTATTGTTGCCCAGTGAATCACTACCTTCTCCCCTTGCATAAAGCCCAGGCTTCATCCCAGGAACTGACTGATATAAATTAAAAAGCAACAAAACAAAACTATGACCATTGTGACAGACTTCACGCGGGATGACTTGCTTAGGATTTGGTCATCCTCTGCTAACATTAATGTGCTGTACAAATATGAGATGATGAAGGGCTCATGCTGTCGTGTGTGTGTGTGTGTGTGTGTGTGTGTGTGTGTGTGTGTGTAAGGACTAAGGCTTTTCAAGTCACATCAACTAGTAAGACTATGCTCTGGCGACGATATCATTCATGATCACAAATATTAACCAGAGCAGGGGTTATTAACCTGGGGTCACGGCTCCAGGAGTAGACTTTGGGGGAGCCAGGAACTTGAAATGGGGGAGGGGGAGGAAGATATCTTTATTTTCCCTGACTTGTAACTGAAATCTAGCACTTCCTTCAATTATGATATAAAAGGAAAAAAACCACAAAACAAAATACAGGATTCTGAGAAGTGCAGGACTCACAGGTTAAGGACCTCAGACTTGAAGGACATCTTTTTCTTAGTTTCTCCAACAGCCATTTCTTGACCCAGGACTCTCACAATCCAATTGTACCTCCAGCTACTGGAAAAAGGACTGCATTTTGCCTTTTGGAAGCTGAAGGTCTCTGGACCCCTTTTCAGTCTTTGTAAGAAGAGCAAATTACATGAAAATTCAGAAGACAGTCTGTCTTTAGAGTCACCTGGGGGGTGCGGTTATGAGACCACCACCCAAAGAAAAGCCATCTTGCCGGGGATGGAAGGGCTTTCGAGGGCTCCATGGACTTTGGGGCACCAGCCTCTTTGGTCCATGGTCACCTGATGGATAAATGAGAGGTAAGATATGACAGAGTGTTGCAAAGGTCAGAGAGAACATGGGTCTAAAAACACAAAGGCAAACCCAGTGCCTCCCCAAACTCCTGTCCATATTGTGGGGAGTTCAGGGGCAGCGCTAATGGACCCATTTGGCCCATCTTTTATGGTGCGCTTATGGAGTAGCTACCCATGAATAATGGCATCCCTTGCAATAAATCGCTGCCATTGTCTTGTGGGTTTTTACTTCAGGCAACTTTGGGTTTGTTGGCAAGAAGATGCAGGCTCAAGTCTGCAAGGAGAAGCTCGAAGAGCCTTGAGAGCCAGCCCGAGCCACCATGCCAGCGTGAGCCTGGAGATCCACTCCGGAGAAGTCCATTCACGGTGGAAGAGGCCGGGCCTGGCGGCAGGACCAGTCCGTGGGCTCATACCTGCCCTGCAAAGAGAGTCTCTGGCTTGCTGCCGAGACTTAAAAAGGGCAACCACTTTGCCTGGGAGATTAAAGGCAAAGGCTCCCTTTTCAAAAATGCAGCCATGCTGTGTTCTGCACCTTTTGGCACTTATTAACTTAGGTCATTAAAAAAGGAGGCTAATTAAAAAGGATGTCAAACAAAAGAATCATTTGTCGCTGCTGCTGGGAGCCCGGCTCCTCATGGTGGCTGCCAGGAGGGAGGTGGGACTGAAGTTGGGGGGATACGGGGATGCTGTGGGGCACTCGGAGCTCTCCCGAGCGGCACATGCAACTGGGAGCAGAAGAAGCAGCCCTTGCCGGGAGAGAGGACGCGCCCATCCACAGAAGCTCCAGCGTTCTCTGAGCAGTGGAAAGAGGGCTGGGTGAGGAATCAGAGACTGTGAGTTCAAGTTCTGCTCTGCCATTTGCTAATCATGGGACTGGGGGTGAATCCCTTCTCTTCTGAGACTGAGCTTCTTTTTCTGTAAAAGGTTCTGACCTGTGGCTGATGTCCCTCCTAATCTGGGATAAAGGGCAGCCATTCTGGTCCCATCAGCTTGCTAGGAAGTGGGCACTTTCCCAATGGGAACAACGGGGGCCAGTATAGAGCTGGCCATCTAACCTGAGTCCAAGGCCCTGCCAGTGGTGACCTTTGCAGATGTGACTTTGAGTAAGAAACAAGAATGAAGGGCTCCATTGCAAGTAGACCCATTGTTGCCAGATGACTTCCCCTTGGCAGGAAAATGGGGCCTTTCCTGGAGGGACTCCTGCAAGCCCTTCCAGTCTGATTCAGGGTGGGCTGCTCTCCCAGGCCCTGGGCCTCTGAATCTGCAAAATTATGGAAAGATGGGGAGTTCTTTTAGGGGCCATTCCATAATCCTCATGGTCCCCACCAAGAAACCAGGGCCCTGCCATAAAAAGTGACTCAAGCTCTATTAACAAGGCAGCCCTTCTCATGGCGGAGGCTTTTTCCTCCTCTGAATCCAAGGTGCTGAACCCTGTGCTCACTGTCCAAAGAGCCAGTGCTCATCAGGAGACAGCCATCATTGCATCCGGCCGGGCGGCTTGCTTGGCAGGGCTCTGTTTAGGAAGTATTTCTAAAATGGAGATGGGCACTGGGGGCATGATTCCAGGAGCCGCCAGACGCCTCCACTGCTCCAAGTCCAGTGCTAGAAGCACAGGCAGTCGGGAGTTTTGGAGAGAGGGGTTCAGTGGAGGCAGTTTCCCCACTGACCCCAGTGTCTGAATGAGTCCTTTTCTGCCATTGACTTGGCAGCTTTGGAAGGACCACAGGAGCTCCCTGGGATATAAAATATTCAGACCGCATTAGGAAACTCTTTAGAAGCTCAATTCTCCAGTAAAAAGACTTGTAATTTTTTTTTTAATCCATGGAATTTTAGCCATGGTGGGCTCCTTAAAAAGGGCCAACAACCAAAAGGTGGCACTTGGTCACTGGGGAAGCCCAGTGGGGTTGGCGAATGAAGGCGTCCCTGAGGGATAGAGAGTTCTGGGCATAAGCCCCGTCCTGCCGGTGACGGGCGAACATAGTCAGCCCTGCTTCCTTTTACTGCCCAAATACTTCTAGGCAGGCTGAGGGATCGGGGGGCAAAAGAAGGTCTCTGGCCACAAGTAGGTCAAGGGGTCTTTGCTTCTTCTTCCAGAAATGGCGATCCCTCGGTTTGTAAGCAAAGCCACTGCTGCCGCCGGGCCAGAACCGGCGGGTCTGCAGCCAGCCTCTGGCTCGGGTATCAGGGACCCTGAGAAACGAGGCCTTCCCCAGCTCGGGTCCCCACGGGGACCCGTGACCCATCCAGCCATGCTGGGCACTGCCAGCCGCATGTCTGTCGTTTCCCGATCCAGGAGCTTGCCGGCCCGGACTTTCTCTCCCGACTAGCCCTTGTACCGAGGACCGTTTACGTATTTATTATCTGCCCAGTTTCATATCTAGGGAAAATTGTAATATCATTAGTGTTGCTCAGACTTTGGGGGACGGCGCAGCTCGCAAGGCCATCGAAGGGAGAGGGGGACTTTCCTTTGGCCCTTGTCCCTGGCGGCTCCCTGAGCCCCTGGGTTTCCCTGTCCCCCTTCGGAGCCCGCTCTGGGGGGGGGAGGATGGTGACCGGGCGACGGGATGAGGGATGCCCGGTGCCAGGGAGCCGTTGCCCGGCTCCATCCCTTCCTGCCGCCTGCCGCCAGCGCCTTCTTACAGGTGGCAGAGGGAACAAGGCACCAGCCCCTCCAGCCTCCAGTCACTGCCATCATCCTCAACTCCCAAATTGTCCTGGAAGGAGACGAGCGGGCGGATTTGTCTTCGGCTGTTTGGCCAAAGTGGGGCACAGATGGGATAATGACTTTTACAAACAGCATTTTGATGAGAGGAGGGGAGAAGGAACCCTATGTAAAATGCACAAAGGCTGCATAAACACACTGATGCCTGCAGCTGGAACAAACTAAAAAGATGTTTAATAATTTAGAACCAAGCAGGCAGGGCCTGTGCAGCTGTTGTGTGCAGGGGACCATGAAAGCCTTCCATTTGACAGCTGGCTCCATCTTTCCCCAGTTGCTACGTGGAGAAGAGAATGCAGATTTGGGATTAGCCAATCCCGGTTCCCCCTGCCCATCTGCCACCAAGACCCCGGGCCCCTGCTCGCCTGCTCTCTCTGGGCACGCACACGCACGCGGGCTCACATAAAGGAGCCCCCACCCCTCCCCCCACCATATGCGGGCACCAGGCTCAGCCGGCGGCCCCGCTCGGATCTCGTCGCCGCTCTCTCCCCGACTCCCAGGATCCGGCTGTTGACACACAGCCAGGACATGGCCGCTGTCGCTTTTTGCTGGAGGGCACATTTTGCATTTCACACATTTGCAGAAATACAAAATGCTGTTGGATGCAAACAATTCAGGGCCTAATTGGCTGAATGACTTTAGTGTGCTCGGCTCCGGTCCCCCACCTGATTAGCATAGCTTAGCTGGGAGGGTTTGTGCTGGAGGAGGAGGGGGTGGGGGGGAGGGCGAGCAGCGGGGGGAGGGGGAGGAGGAGGAGGAGGAGGAGGAGGAGGAAGAGGAGGAGTGAGGAAGAAAGAGTAGGAAGGACACAAGGGAGGAAGAGGAAGGAAGACGGGGTAGAGGGTAGAGGAAAAGGAAAAGCAGAAGGAGAGAGGGATTGCGAGGGCAAGGACGGGGACAGGGGGGAGGATGCTCCATTTGCCTGGGCAAGGAAGCTCTGTCCCAAGTCCCAAGTGAGAGGTTCGGCCAGTCATGTGCCAAAGAGATAGCTGGGAGAAGGCTGGCAGGGGGAGCTGGGGGAGGGGTCCATCATTCTTCTCCAGGAACCCTTTCCTCCCGGGCTGGCTTCCTAGGAACAAAACCCTCCAGTGCAAAGCTCTTAGCTCCCGGGCACCCGCACCCCATGAGGCCCCACCGAGGGGAAGGAGGGTCACTTGCAGTGAGGGGAAACATCCCTCGGTGAGCTGCAGCCGGGGTCTCTTACCCCCCTTTCTCTAAATGTGTGTTGGGGGCTGGGGTGCGCGAGAGGGAGGCCTGGGGGTTCCTGGAAGCCTATGCCAGGCCGGGCAGTTTTGCCAAGGAATCCTGGAGAATCCTGACAATGGTGCCAGAGACAGCTCACTCCCTTGCCAGCTGAAAGTAGTGTCAAAATGGTTTCCTTCTATAGAAAGAAGGAAAGAAGAAAAGAACTAAGAACCTAGCATAGAAGAAAGAAAGGAAGGAAAAAAAAGAGAGAAAGAAAGGAAAGGACAAATGGAGAAAGGGAGAAAAAGAATGAAAAGAAAGAAAGGAAGAAAGAAAGGAAGAAAGAAAGAAAGGAAGAAAGAAAGAAAGAAAGAAAGAAAGAAAGAAAAAGAAAGAAAGAAAGAAGAAAGAAAGAAAAAAGAAAGAAAGAAAGAAAGAAGAAAGAGAAAAGCAATGAGAAGGTCTTATTCTCATCTTGCATTAGTGTTAGGGACAAAATCCACAGAGGAGCTAATGATCATTATTAGGCTGTATTCTGAAATTGCATTCTATTATTATTAATGAGCTAGATTAGCATTTTCCCATTCAAAAGAATTTTAGGAGCTGGGGAGGGATGTATAAATGATGAAGCAGAAGTGGATTATTTATTTTAAAAGGCAGGCATTCTAATAGGAACAATGGTGTTTTACATCCTCCCCCCCCTTCAATATATAATATTATGCCTTAAAAATTTCCTCCACTAAAGAGTTGCCAAGAGATTTCATTGTTGTCACTGGCTGCCTGGTAAGTGTGGATTGGGTGGGGCCACACTTTGGTCAAATAAGCTGAGTTCATTTTCAGCAACTTAGGGTATTGCAAATGCAAAATAAGTGGGAAAAACACTTTCAAAAATTCACGCTGTGTGGGATATTTCTAGTGAAACTGAATAGACCTTCGAGCCTGAAATGTGACTGGGAATTTGCCCTCGTGTGGATCTGGCAGCAGAAAGCTCTCCATTGTCGATTCCTCTGACTTTTTTTTTTTTCTGCTACACAGAAATTACAGTCCCAGTGTAGACCAGAGCATGTTTGAACACTTAGCTGGTTTCTACTCAAGATTATTTTTTGTTTCTGATTTTCATGTCCTTAACGGAAAGTCTAGACAACCTGGGAAATCATCATTTAAGAAAGATCCATTTGCAACATCCTTCTGATTTTCCAGATATGTCTTTCCAATCCAGAGATGCCCCTTCTGAAGACCAAAGTCACAAAGCCCAGTTTAAGATTTATCCTCATGGGGCAGCTAGGTGGTGCAGTGGAGAGAGTACCAGCCCTGAAGTCAGGAGGACCTGAATTCAAATATAGTCTCAGACACTTAATATGTCCTCTCTGTGTGACTCTGGACAAGTCACTTAACCTCAATTGCCTCGGGGGAAAAAGATTTATCCTCATTAGGTGATTTTTGAATGTACCAATTCAATTCAGTTTCTGAGAAACAGAATGTGGGAGTCAGAAGGGATCACCCTGACTATTTCTTCTAATGGAATCCCTTCTGTAATATTGAAGACCTTCAAGAATGGGAGAACCAATCATCTCTTGACCTAGGTCATTCCACTTTGGTAGAACCTTATGGACCCCAATACCAAATAAATTATTTTGTTAACTTCTACCCAGAGTTTCTTATTTTTTAAGCAGAACAAATCAGAGTCCTCTTAATTAGAATTACATTGAATTAATTCAGTTCAACCCCATTTTTTAGCCCCTGACTATTTACTCAGAACTTTATCAGGTGATGGGGATAAAAATAAACATGAAACAGGTATTCCTCTGAAAGACTTCCATTTTAATTAGGGATGATAACACATACACAAATAAACACAACTTTATGCAGTGTAATACCAAATGAATTGTGGAGGTTGATAGTGTTATTAACTGGAAGCATCAGGGAAGTTCTGATAACTTATTGTCTTTGTTCTAAATTGAAGGAAGCTGGGGATGTCACAAGCTAGAGTCAAATATTATCAGCACAGACTTGTCTAATTTGGAACTTGTGGGTGTTCCAACCAATATCTTTTACCTCATCACCATCAATGGGTTAATTAAGCAAATGAGTCCTTTAAGTAGAGACAAGGCAGGGGTCTGCTGAACAGTAAAAGCTGTCCAAAGGTGTGCTGGCTGCTTCAGGCTCCCTCCTTTCGAAAGGCTGCCAAGCAGCCTCTCATTGACCACTGACTAGGAGTGCTGTAGCCAGCCTTGCTGTTCACATGCAGTTTAGTTAGAAAGAGCTCTGAGATACATCCCATCTTGGAGGATCTCTGCTTAGAGCCTTTAACCCTTCTGGAGAAAAGCAACCAATTTAAGTTCATTAGAAATAGCCTGGACAAGTCAGCAATAGCTCTATCAAGTGAGTCATTCTAACACAATTCACATTCTGGCCACCAACTAGCTATTGTTCTGGTTGCCATTTAGGGTTTGATCCAGACCTGTGATGGGAGAACCCTTCCCAGCCCAAATGCAGATCACCTTCATAACTGCTTATGGCCTCTGGAGACCCTAAGAAATTAAAATTTGTCCAAGTTCACACATCCAGGCTGGGCCAGAGGCAGGCTTTAAATAAAGATTTTCTCCACTTCAAGGTTTTCTCTCTATGTTCTAAGACCGGAGTTGCTCCCTCAGATCAGTTTTTTTGAACACAAAAGTCCTACGTAGCATCACTCCTTTCAAATGATTTCAATTTCTTGGAACGCAAGGTTTTGCAAGGGTTAATGTTGAAAATTATCTATGCAGATGTTTTGAAAATAAAAAAGCTTTGATAAAAAAAAGAGAAAGAAAGAAACCAAATAATTTCAATTTCTCACTAATTCTGCTGCAGGCAGCTTCTCCCACCTGGACTCAATTTTTACCTTTGGAGAAAATGACTGCATGCTCCTCCACTTCCTTTCTGAGAAGGTTAGCTCAGTGGTGGTTGAACAGTATGAACAAGGAGGCCCAAATCCCATGATTTTATGGGCCAGTTATCATTTCTCATTCAGCACTCATTAAGCACCAACAATATCCCCAGCACTGAATTAATCACAGGAGATACTGCTAAAAGGAAAATTCTTTGTTTGGGTCCTTGCCTGATTAAGGAGCAAAACTCAGGACAAAGAGAATTAAAAGAGTTTCTTCCAAGTATGTCAAGGCAGTAATGCATTGATGGGCTAATCACTGGGGATCAACAATGGCTTCAAGATGGAGCCAGCTTTTATTGATAACTTTTGTCACGAGATAAAGACAATTCAGACAGGTTCATGTCAGCAAAAGGGAATGGGCCATTACATCTCAGCTCCTTGCCAAGATATCAAGCACATGACAATTTCTAGGTCCAAAAGGGCAGAGGGATGACTGATATGACATACAGCTTATCAGGCAATAGAAAGCTAAAGATTGAGTGATACCTTCCCCCAGCACTGATTGGCAAGCTGATCTGAAAAAGCCTGAGGAAGCCTAACTTTGAATAATACAAAGAAAGGCAGAAACAGCCCCAGTTTTCATAGAGCACATATTCTAAGGGCTCAGATAGGCAAATGATATCAAATATACAAAATAGAGAGGTTGTAAATGGGAATAATCTCAAAAATAGAGGGCAAGAGCCCTCTATGTTTTTAGCTATTACCTGCAGACTAGAACTGTTGTCAGGATGTCTACACATGCTCCAATGTCTATGTCCAAGGCACCTACAGGACATATTGTCACAATTCCCTTAGAAACATTTCTTTATGCCCTTGGAGATACCATCAGATGCTCATTGTGAATCTGCTCATCACATAATACACAATTCCAGTTAACCCCTTAATTCTAATTAAGCCAAAAAACCCACCCTCTTGTCAAAAATGTTCTCTCTGTTGTGTGAGGGCGCATTGAGTTGGGCTCCATGATATCAAAGGAAGCTGCTTGCCCTAAAATTCTAGCTACTTGAGTCAGATTCTCCACTGGCTAATTTAAGTGAGACCAAAAGTACAGGTGAATGAATGGGAGTGATTTAGAGTGAACTTTTGATTGTTGCAGGAAGAAAAGCCAGGTGGGGGATGTTTCACCAGCAACTTCTATATAAGTAAAATTATCATCATGATCCCTTAATAGTGACCACTGTTTGCATAATTCTTTGAGTTTTCTCTGAGCCATTATTGCCCATTCCTCTTCAGAACAGCTTTAATTGTTAAACAGTCATCATTTTGTCAAACTGAAATTTGCCCCTTTGCAACTTCTATCCTTTGTGCCTTTTCTGCTCAAGCAGAAAAACAGGAAATTTCTCTTCCACAGGCAGGCTTTCATGTCTTTGAAGAGAGCTGTTAGGCTTCCTGTGAGTCTTTTCTTCTTCAGACTAATTCCATTCAAATGGGCCTTCCATGGTAGTACACACTCTAGTCACTCCCCCATTCTGGAGGTTCTCCTTTGATGCTCTCCATCTTCTCAGTATTTTCCCTAAAATGTGGCCTCTAGCACCGAACACATCATGTCAGATATCTGATCATGGCAAAGTTTAGTAGGATCCTCAACCTTTTATTTCTGGCAGCTCGGACCCTCTTCCTGGAACCCCTAAAGATAAAAAGGATTCAAGCTTAGAAATCCCACAGACCCAAAATGTAACTTATAAATTTGAGATAGAAACTTCTCCCTTCCTGAAGTCCTCAGGAACTTCCCCTGAGTTAGAATATTTGGGCTTTTTTTGCTGGGTTTTGAGGACTGGAGCCATTAAACTGCCTTGCTGAGGTGTAAAAACATTTGGAGGAAAGAGAACTAAATTTGGAGTGGGAGAACCTTGATTCAAACCCTGACTCAGACTTTATCATCTGGATGACCTTGGACAAGTACCTTTACTTTCCTCCATTACAAAATGAGAGATCTGGCTCTCAGGACTAGGAGGTCCCTTACATAAAATCTCTGATCTTATGGTGAGTCTCAGAAAAGATGGGCTCACCCAACCAGGTCTGGAAGGACTCTTGGAGGCCTTTGAATCCAATTCTTTAATTTTTACAGATCAAAAAGCAGAGACTCAGAGAGAGGAAAATAGTTGCCTGAGACCAGATTTGAACCTAGAAATAATTAAACCCGAGTCCTGAGCCTGATGCTTCCTCTCAGCATGTTCAAAATGGCACCGGACTGGTTGCTGACTGGGGCCTGGAAGCCCCTTCTCAAACCAAGGGGCATTTGCAGCCTCGGGAGGAAGGTTGCTGCTTGAAATGTTGAAATATTCTCCTGCCCTGACTCTTGGCTGGCACCGACCCTGAATTTGTGTGCAAATGATCCGCTGTGGCCAGCTAGTTCATGCCAGCGGGCCGAGCCAAAGGGATTCCGGTTATTTATGTTTCAGACATGCTTCTTGCCTTAAGTGCCCCCCCCCACCCCGGGCCTCTGGTTGTGCCATAATTTTTATTCCTGCTTCCTCAGCAGCCCCGAGATTTACAATTCAGCCCATGAACCTATGGCGAGGTGGAGACCCAGACAAACGCAGGGAAATCTGAAGTGAAAGGTGAGCCCTGGGTCTTAATTCATTACCAATTTGCTCTTTGCCATTTTTCCCTCTCCTTCTCCTCCACCTTCTTTGAGAGCAGGAGAGGGAAATAGAATTGAATGATCATGGAAGAAGCAGGCTGAGAACAGGTGAGAACTCCAGCCAGGTGTGATACAAGTCGTCAGGAAGAGATTCTTCTCCTCCTCTTCCTCCTCTTTTTTATCTTCTTTTTCCTCCTCCTCCTCCTCCTTTTTCTCCTTCTCTTTTCTTTTCCTCCTCTTTTTCTTTTCTTCTTCCTCCTCCTTTTTTTCCTCATTCTCTCTTTTCTTTCCCTTCTCTTTTCCTTTTCTTTCTCCTTCTCCTTTTTCTTCCTCTATAGTCCACCAAAATTCCATTCATGTTCACCATTTCCCCCTTTTCCCCCTCTCCCGTGTCCCAAAGATTGCTTTGGTAGAGTCCATTCCTGACCTATTTAGATTTTTTTTTAAAAAAAGGGATTGCCTTTCTACCAAAAAAAAATAATAGTTTTAAAAAAATTAAATGATCAGTAAAAAGTAGGCAAGAATGGAAGCCAAAATAAAGGAATTAAAAAAAAAATCCAGGAAGTTGACTCAGAGAACCGTGCAAGGGTAATATTTAAATCTATATTCCAACCATTTTTCAAGCCTATGTTATTGAACTCTGACTGAAATGACTCATCCAGAACCATTAGGGTTTGTCATGTTTATATGTAGCGAGCTCATTTTCCCAAATCTATTATTATTGTACATGAACTGGAGGGACGTCTCAAATGCTGAATGTTTGACCGTGGACTCCAGCTGCAGCTGCCTTGGAATTTTCTAGGGAAACAACTCAATTTTTCATAGCTAACAGGCAAGCCTCCTGATTCTCTTCCCCTCTTCTTTCTTTTCCCTCTTGGAGCTCTCTCTCTCCCTCCCCCCTCTCTCTTTCTCTTTTCTTTTTCTCCTTTCCTTCCCTCCCCTTTTCCTCCCCTTCTCTCTCTTTTTTTTTCTGTCTCAGCTTTCTGAATTTCTCTAATCCATACCAAACAGCATCTATCTTAAACATCAAGGTCCTGAGAATATTACTCTTTATTTATCTTTGTTCCTTGAGCTTCTACGGAGGTTAGTGGGCATTGGTAGGGAGAACAATTTTTTGTTCAAACTGAAGCCGTAAGTGTGATTCTTTAAGGGCAGTCCATGATTGCTGTCCACTAGTTATTAATCACTGCCCTCCTGCTAACACACACACACACACACACACACACACACACACACACACACACACACACACAATTTCCATTATGGAAGCTACTCAGAGAACTCAGCCACAAGTCATGCTCACTGGCTTTCCCAGTCTGTACAGTGAGGGGGTAAAAGATCTGTGTTAGTTTCATTTATTGCTTTCCTTGTGGAGGTTTGGGGATGGGTTGTCAGGGGTTGGGAACCATGTATATTGTTAGAAATTACACATAAAATCATTTAAATAAGAGTAAAATGGGTAAAATATTTTGCACATTTCCAAATGCCATAGAAATATTAGTTCTTATTATAAAATAAGATAATATGTATAAAAAAGACTTTATAAATCTTAAAATGCTATTTGCATATTAGCAATATTTTTTTTTTCTTAAAAACATCCAAATTGTCAGATTGTGTTAGACCTGGAGGAGACCTTAGTTAATATCCAGGCCAACATTTACTTTGACAAAAAAGATATCTGAACAAGAGAGTGAGATCTATGAGGGCAAGAAGCAGGTCTACACTAAGCTCTGTGTCTCCTTCAGGGCGGAGAGAGTGGTGTGCACACACACACACACACACATAAACACACGTGTGTGCACACAATACTTATTGAATAAAGGTTTGTTGAATGAATTAATAAATTAATGAATATAAACACAACAAAAGCATATGTTATAGATGTAGAATTAAATTAGTTTCTTAGAAAATTCTGAAGCAGCTCCAACCCACAAATCAGTGGGAACTTTGGAATAAAAGACAGTGACTATGCCTTGAGGAAATCCTGGGGAAATCTTCCCCTAGTAGAGTTGACATCTAGGAATAGTGAGATGGACCAGTGGATAGAGTATCATGCCTGGACTTAAGAAAACCTGAATTCAAATTCAACTTCAAACACTTACTAGCTGCATCCTGAGCAACTGGCCTCTCTTTCCCTCAGTTTCCTCATCTGCAAAAGGCTATAATAATAGCATACAGGGTTGTGATTAGGTTTAATGAGATGATATTTGTAAAGCACTTAGAACAGTGCCTGGTATTTAATAAGAACTGTATAAACCACCATCATCATTGTCTTCTTCTTTTTCTTCTTCCTCCTCCTTCTCCTTCTATCCCTCCTCCTTCCCCTCCTCCTCTCCCTCTTCCTCCTCATTTTCCTTGATAGGCATAGAGCTGTAACAGTCATGAGATATGGAATTTCTTTCAGAACTAAATTCAGTCATAGTCTGTAAACTTCTGAGATTCACAAAATATTAGAACTGGGAAGAGGGAGATTCTGACATCCTCTACTTCAACACAATCTTGTTAAAGATTTGCACATTGAAAGTCAGAGGAAAAAAAGAAAGATAAAAAGAAAGAAAAAGAAAGAGGAAGGAAAGAAGGAAGGAAAAGAAAAGAAAAAAAAAGAAATGAAAGGAAGAAAGAAAAACAGCCACCAGAGTAGAGTGACCTACATTAGGTCCTGCAGCTCCTTAGTGTCAAACCCGTCAGTCATTCGATCAATAAACATTTATTAAGCATCTAATGTCTGTCAGGCACTGTGCTAAACACTGGTGATATAATAAGGGACAAAAGGCTCTCAAGGAGCTTAGAGTCTGATGCAGAAGACAACATGAAAACAAAGCTGCTGTTGTATTTACTCTTTAAAGGAAGAGTGGAGTTGCTCTTGTGCAAACTGTGAGCTCTGCCCTTAGTGATGGGCACGATTCCTTCACAGCTTTGCCAGCACCAGAAGTATTGAAAACCACAATTCAAGGACACTAGTATTACTGTGATGACCTGATTTGATTTAAATCAGTTCAATTCAATTCAGTTCAGAGAATCCAAGATCTAAAGCTGAAAGGGATCTCAGAGGCCATCTAGACCAACCTTCTCGTTTTAGAAACGAGGAAAGAGAGACTAGAGAGGTTAATCAACTCGCCCAATATCACATAAGTAGTGACACAGTAGCAGCTGAGCTCAGATCACCTCAAGTTTTAATGAGGAGCTTTGCCCCTCTCCTGCACTTCTTCTCCAATTCAATTCAATAAGTTCTGTTTGAAGGATTGGTACCAGGAAAACTCATGCAGAAATAAAAAAGCCCCTACAAATGAGAAAGAAGTAAAGAAGTTTAAAAATCAGACCGAGTCCTTGCCTTTATGCCTGGCTGGCTGCATGATTCTTGGTTCCAACCAAAAGAAAAAAAAATGCTGAAACAACCCTTGGGACTATGGGTTAAAAAAAGCTGAGGTCCCTGCCCTGTGTGGAGGGCACACGTGCTATTCAGCAGAGCACCAGTGGATGTCAGTAGAGATTCAGCAGAGAGCTCCTCGGTGGCGAGATCCAGCAGATGCCAGTGAAGGAGAGCCAATGGTGTAGCTAAAGGTCACCAGAGTCTAAAGCACAGTGGGCAGCTTGATGATAATGCTATCCCAGCCGATGGCATTAGAAGCTCTGTGAGGAAACAGAGAGTGTCAGTGGGTCTGTGAGGAACCATGGGGTAGAGTTCCAGCTTCATGAGCTATCTTCTCTTGAGTGTTTCCAGTGCACCATATTTCTTCTCCCCTGAGAGGTGCTGGAGTCTGTGAAGGGTGTCCCCCACATAAACAGAGATTTATTTTGCTAGGATGTCTTACGAAATATATTTTGCTTTTAACTTCCATGTCCTTTTCTTGGTCTGGTAAAAGAAACATTGGTGGGGGCTCATTAGTTGTGGTTTTGAATCAGTTCCAACTCAAAGCATGTGAAAAACATGGTGCAGATTTTAATGGTCACAAACTTGAGGGGAAGGGACCTGAGCCATGAGAGGAGAGTATTAAGACCAGGAAGGAACTTCACAAGTGTATCTGAATGTAAGTTATTATGGTACACTCTTCTTATCATCCCAAATGCCCTCCCCCTTCCTCTTCCTCTAGCTTTTCAATTGTGTTCACTTGCCACTTCCTTCAGGAAGCCTTCCTTGATTTTACCATTTGTGATGACCTTTCCCCTCAGACTTTGTTTGCATCTCACTAATGCTTTATATGCTTTATGGGATGCTTTATGTCTGTGCTACCCCTCCTGGACTAGAAGCTCAAACCATTGAACCTGGCAGCGTGTCTTGAAAAGAGGAGGTGCTTAATACATGTTTGTTAAATGAACAGATCAAAAGCTCAGGCCAAGAGGGGTGATTTCCCTTCACCGCTGGTTGTAGAATTAGTCCGAGGAAATCTCAGTGGGCACAGGTATATTTTAGGATGGCAGTCCTGGAGAAGGAGAGGAGAAAAGATACATTTCAGATGAGGTATGAAATGAGATGGAGAGTTAATGAGGTGGAGCCACACAGGAAGGCCGTTCCAGATGGCTGGAGATGCAGAGGAGAAGGCTCTTTCTGAGGGAGGTGAGAACCCGCAAAGATAGAGCAATGGGTCAGTCAGCGATGGAGGCTGAGAGGGGAGAGAAAGGTCCCTGGGGTCTGAGGGGAGACAAACCAAAACAGGATTTTAAAGAATAATACGGATACTGAGTAAAACAGAAAATAATACTTTTGGGTGCTGAGACCTTACTCACTAGATTTTATCCCAGAGGATATATACGTATATGTACATGTATGTCTGTGGACATATATGTTCTTCTCTCTCCCTTTCCCTTTGCCTTTCTCCCTTTCCCTCTCCCTTGGTCTATAGAAATGTATCTCTTTAGCTACATTTCTGTTAGGATACATGGAAATGACTATAGCTAGAGATGCATGTATAGATATATATAAATTTAAATATATATATATATATATATAGATATAGATATAAATTTTATGTATAATTGTGTGGCGTAAATACATTATGCACATAGGCAATCAATTCTAGTAAATTCATTACAACATACCATATACATGTATACAGGCATGTATAAATATGGACACACATGGGTTTTTCCTGTATAATGCACACATATAAATATATAAGTAAGAAAAGGAACCATGAGCCAGCCTGCAGTGCCTCCAATCTCCTGGTTATTGTTACGACCACAGACTTGAAGTTACATGAAATAACTGTAAGACTCATAAAAAGTCTGACATTGAACCCATTTTTCTCCAATACAATATTTACAGCTGGGTATAGAGGACGGCTCATAGAGGACTATTGATTGGAGGAGCAGTTTTGAGCACTCCTAACCCTCAGAGGGAATAGACCCTGTGTCCATGATGGCCGGCTCTTTTCTCCATGCTTCCCTCCACCCTTGCCTATGATTTTGAGAGACTTGTATGTAAATATCGGATATCTCAGAGTATTTTTTTAGGGTGGAGGGAGAGAAGGGAGAAGAAGGAAAAGCTTCTGGAAGGTGCTAACCATAAATAAGTAACACATAGAGAAATTCACTTTTTAGCCTGTAATATTTCTGTGGTTAATGCCAGCTTAGAATCAGTTATGTTTTTCATTTAATCTTGTGCTTCCCTTCTCCGGATTCTCCCCAGCTACCTGCTGAGTCAATCACAAGGAGACAAAAGTTAGGGCAGGCTAGCTCATTTTCACTAGCACATTCCCCTTCCCCCCCAAAAAAAATGCATTTTAGTTAGGATGTTTTATCAGGATTAAAGGAAGTGCATCCTCATTTAGGACAAGCACTATAAACTCTGTTCCTTTCAGGGGAAATGTGCAAGTGGCAGGAAAGGGGTAATTTCAAAAATAACAAAGGCATCTGACTTTATATGAGAAATGTTCTCTTTATGGTTCTATTTTTTTTTTTTGTTTTGGGTTTTTGTTTTGTTGTTTCTTTTGTTGTTTGTTTTTGGGTTCTTTTTTTTGTGTGTGAAAGGACATTTGGTGAGTCTGGAAATGGCCTTTGAAAACATGTCAGCATCCAAGGAATTGACATTCCCAGCTCAGATTGTAATTGAGTGTTTTATCGATGGGAACCCGCTTTCTTGACGACAGGGACCCCCGTGGTCTTAACGAATCTACATAAAATGCATAAACAGAAGTCAATACGGAGCAGTAGTTTATATTGTAGCTAGACATGGAAGCCATGTGACAAATATTTCCCCCTCTGCCGAAGAATTTAAAATGAAAGAATAAAAAAAGAAGAGAGAGAGAGGGAAAAAAAAAAACCATAAAAAAATAAATGCATTTTCCCTTTCCCTTAAAAAAAATCAATAGCCACTATCCAAATTTTAAAGGTGTGTGTTTCTGAACATAGTCCATCGCCACGCGGAGCGATGGGAAGCTGCACACGGCTATATTATATTCTGCAGGGAGTGTATTAAAAACAATGCCGAATGTTTCCTTCATGTCATATGGAACAGTTACATTTTTTCCCAGGGTTTTGGGGGGAAAAAGAGAGAGAGAGAAAATGAAATCCAGATTTGTAATTCCTAGCAGGAGAAACGCGATCCTTTTCAATGTTTAAGTAATATTTCCTGTAAAACATACGCGGCCATCTGCAAAGCTGTTTCCAGACACATTTTGAAGTGGCAAGGGCGTCTGAAGGAGACAAGAGCAGAGCCCCGCATTTCACCTCTGGGACATGGAACATTAAAGGTTTCACAAAGCCGGGGCTACAATTTTGCAAAGTATTTCCACCATGGCCAAGTTCATAATTTGTTTAATTTACCTCGATTTTACAGACTTGGATGGGGGGGAGGGGAATGAAAGGGCCCGTTTACAAACCAAGACAGCTGTGAGGAGGGGGGGCGGACCGGGGGAGGGGCGTGCATGGTTTCCTACATCCAGAATGTCCCCTGGATTTCTGGCAGTCCCCTCTGTGCCCTCTTTGGCAGACCCCAAGCGAGAGCAGGGGTGGGGGCAATCAGGACAAAATGGAGTAGATCGGACCCCGAGCCACCCTTTCTGGCTATTTAAGCCCAGCATAAAAGGGTGCTTTATCCTGGATCTCCAGGGTCACCTTATGAATCGGTGTCGGTAAAATGTTACAGCCTGGCTGGAAGAGTCACATTGGGAAAGGGCCTGCCTTTCCAGGATCTCTTCGAGGGCCGGAGGAGGAGCCCGGCTCATGCCCCCCTCCAGGATTGAGCCCAGGAATGGGGTGAAATGATCAGTGCTGACTTGATACAGGTCCCCCCAAACCCCATTTCACTGCCACCAGTCTTTTATCTCCTCTCCGTGAGCCCATTGGCCCCGGCTGCCTGAAAACACACTCCATAATTTCAGATCGATGCCGAAATGACCCCTGAGGATGCTTTGCAAACGTTCTCAGGCTTGTTTGGTGTCCTGTGATTTATATTTTAGGGAAGAGGATTATTTGTGGACAGGGCTCTTTCCCCCATTAGAGAGTGGACTCCTTGAGGATGGGGGCGGGGTGTGCGGTTTTCCCATATTTGTATTCCCGGCCCGGATTCTCAGAAATACATTTAATAACAGGTTGATTTAAATGGATGTCGGGTTATTCTTTGGGATTTTCAGGTAAAATATTTAAAGCGAATCTCCTCTAATGATGGGCCCTTTCTTGCTGTGTGGCCGTGGGAAGATCACTCTCCCTCTCTGGCTTGTTTCCTGCTAGAAAAGTCCCTGAAGGTGGGTGGTTGCACAAGTCCCTCCTGACTTGATCTATGCTAGCTATTAAATAGAGTTTCACAGACAAACACACTGTCTTCATGTCATTGATAGCCCAGAGGCTGACATCATTTGCAAAGTGTATAAATAGCTTTGCTTCTGGCTTGAGAAATCTGTCTTCCAAATGGTTCCGTGTCTTTAATGAGGCTTGGGCCCTAACTCCCAAATACGGTCTCCGCGTTCTCTTTGCATCTCTTCCTCCTCGTCCGCCTGAACCCTTTCCTTTCCCCCTTCTTCGTTCACGCCATTGTCACCCGACGCCTTGGATTTCAGCAGAGTTTCTCTGCTCTTCAGTGTAATCACTTCCTAATGACACAAGTTGATCCCAGTTGCCCACGAGCTCTCCGAGTCCATCAGAGGAAATGGTTTTTTGGTAGACACTGTAGCTAATTAGGCACTGCCTTCTGGGCGTCTGTCTCATTCTTGGACTCCTGCCCCGACCAAACATCTTTACGTTGCCCAAACGTGAGAAAAGCAGGACGCTGAGGATGATGAACAACTGTCCCTCTATTAGACACGCATTCTGGACTGCCTTTCATTTGGTGGGCTGCTCTCCCACAGTGAACCTCACAGGACATTTGGCTGCAGAAAAGCTGGGACGCCATTTTGAAAATGATTTGCAGCGATGTTGCCAAATTGATAGCGTGGAGAGTTCCACGCTCATCTGTGCGGGAGAGAAGGTGAGAGAGAGGGACAGAGACAGAGAGACAGAGAGAGACAAAAAACAGAGAAACAGGCAGAGACAGAGACAGAGAGAGACAGAGAGAGAGAGAGAGACAGAGAGAGACAGAGAGAGAGAGAGAGGAGACAGAGAGACAAAAGATACCGAGACACAGAGACAGAGAGAGAAACAGAGACAGAGAGAGAAACAGAGACAGGGAGAGACAAAAGACAGAGAGACAGAGACAGAGACAGACAGAAAGAGGCAGAGAGAGACAGAGAGATGGAAAGACAGAGAGACAGAGGAAGAGACAGAGGCAGATAGAGACAGAGTAGTGTTTGTGTGTGTGTGTGTGCAAAAGTGAATAATACCCATCAGGTAAGTAGAGACTCTGTAAAATGAAAACATCTCCACTAAATTTCTTCCTCATACATGAGAGGTTGATACACACACATACACACATATATATACACACACACACACATGCACAAACATTATGTGTACACACACTGCATGTATATAGACAAATGTACACACAACATGCACACACTGCACAAAGATATGCACATGTACACACGTACATATGTTCTGAGTATGCATGTACATATCTGCACCAGCACCTGTTACATACATATATGTGCACATAGATTACACATGTATGTGCTGCTCTTCCAAAAGTTTTGCATTTGTTTAATCTTTTGTAGCTTAAAATTACGTGGACATTTGAAACACTACATACATGCACCCATACATAGAATATGTATGCATGCCCCAATGCACACACACATGCATGTGTAGGCAACAATGTAGGCGATACATTTTATGTGTATGTTATATATCTGTATACTACCTATGGATATACCTCCACACACATGGACATATGCATATATGGGCAGCTAGCTGGCCAGTGGTAGGGTTATTGATCCTGGAGTTAGGAAGATTAGACTTGTCTATAGGGTGCAAATATGGCTTCAGACACTTACTGGCTATTATGTGGCAACCTGGGCAAGTCACTTAACCCTGCTCCCTCATCTGTCAAATGAAATGGAGAAAGAAATGGCAAAGTGCTTGAGTGTCTTTGCCAAGAAAGTCCCCAAAGGGGTCGTGAAGAATCAGCCGTGGCTGGAAATGAGCGAATACCCAACACAGAATGTATGCAAAGGCAAGGGGCTCTTTCAAGTTTCAAGCCCCAAACTATACTGAAGGCCTCTGAAACATTGCACACACACAGAGCTGCTGTATAACGTACAAGCAAACTTTAGCCACTTAATCAGCAAGTGACCACTGTGCGCCAGGCTCTGTGCAGCGCTGGATACATCTCTATACGTATATTATGTATCGCTGTGTCGGACTGGCTGTACCACGCGGTGTGTCTATTTCTGCGTAGATTTCAAGTTTTTAATAAGGAAAAAGCTTCCACAGGTTCTGAGCCTTTGGAACCCACAGGTGCTCGTTGAGTTGTAGTCCAGATTGGGCCAAAGGTCGTGATCCTCAAGACTTGACTTCCCTTTCTGGGCTTCGAGGGCCGCCATGACTTGGGGCTACCCTGACTTTCTTGCCTACTCCATCCCTATCTCCCATTCCAGCTGACCCTTCTTTTTCTCCACCTGCATCCCTCCTTCCTGCTACCGGCCTCATCCTCCCCTTCTTCCCCTCCCCCTACAGTTTCTCCCCATCCTTTAAGTCATAATCATCCTAATTCCCCCATTCCCCAGATTATTGCTCGGTTTCTTTGAATTCTTAGATCCAACCCCAAATTGCACAGCTTTTGCTAAGCCCCCAGTCAACTTTGCTTAACCCCTGTTGGGTCATAGGGGTCCAAAGAACTTGTGATGGAGGGGGGAGTCATTGCAGACAGAGTCAGTATCAGGAAGAAAATTGGGAGACACTGAGAAAAATTCAGAGAAGCCGTGGCCACCAAGTCAGGAAGATTTGGATAGAAGTCTCTAATTGGGAAGAACCAAAAATCAGAATTTCCACTCACCTCACTAACCCTTCCTTTGTCTTTTAATGTTTAATTTTTAATTTATTTCTGTTTTTTCTCTTTAGGGTAAATATTCCTGGTTCCTTGAGAGGACCATCTCTCCAGGATCAAATCTGGCTTCAGACACTTTCTAGCTGAGCCACCTAGTTTGTCTTAATTTCCTCAAGGATAATAAAATAAAAATATCTATTATAATAATAAAAGCACTAATGTCGCAGAATGGTTATAGGCATCAAACAAGATAAGATTTATAAAAAGCATTTAGCACACAACTTGAACATAGTAGGTCACCCTACTGAACTGTTTTGGTAATCAGCAGATTGCTTGTCAGTCCTAGGTCTGTTACATTTTCAATAAGAATAACATGAAAAACTTTGCTAGGTGCTTTGAAAAAATCTAGATATGCTATTTTTTTTACATAATTTTAACTTGGAAATCTGCCCCCCAAAATCTAATGTAGTCTGGACATGACCCTTCTTGCTTTTTATTCTCAATGCTTAGAAGCTTTTCCTTTTATTGTTCTTTCTTAAAAAAAAAAAAAAAAGCTAATCTGACCCTGGGCAAGTCATTTAACTCCAATTGCCTCAGCAAAAAAAAAAAGTTAATTTCATTGTCTTAAAATTTTCAGATGCCACTTTTTCCCTTTGAGAAAATATTAATCAAGATATTTTAAATATAAATTTCATTTACAAATTGATTCTTATCCCCTTTTCCTCAAGAGTCATCCTTTTTATCAAAGAACATAAAAGGACAGGGAAACAAGCAATTCAACCAACACTTCCCCACAAAAAATAATCCAACAAAGTAGTATCTTCATTGTTCCTCAGCGACAGGGGCCCACCTCTGTAAAGAAAAGAGCTAGGTGCAATGCAGCAATTCTCTAAGGCCATGCTTAGTCATTAAAATTATCCAGCACTTACTTTCTCCTCCCCTTTCCATTTTATATTTGGTTATGTTACTCTTTATCAGGTCATACGATTTTTCCTGTTTCCTAGTTTCCTAAATTCCCTAATTGGTGGGTACTATCTTGTTCCCAATTCTTTGATATCATAAGAATTTCTTCTGTCAATATTTTGGTGTATATTGAATCTTTTTGCTTGAGACCTTTGAATTGAACTTGCAGCAATTGAAATCAACATTTTAGTCACTTTTAAAACCATAATTCCAAATTGCTTTCAAGAACTGTTGGAAAATTCTCAACTCCACCAATAGTGCATTAGCTTCCTTGTCATTTTTTTTAAATCACAGTTCCTTTTTATTTTTCAAAATACATGCATAGACAGTTTTTTTTAACATTTATTAACATGCAAAATCTTGTGTTTCAATTTTTTCTCCCTCCTCCCCTCCCTTGGACTGCAAGTAATCCAATACAGATTAAACATGTGCAATTCTTTGAAACATATTTCTGTATTTTTCATGCTACATAAGAAAAATCAGATCAAGCAGGAAAAAAATGAGAGACAAAATAAGCAAATGGACAAGAACAACTAAAGTGAAAATGCTCTGTTGTGATCCATACTCAGTCCCCACAATCCTCCCTCCAGGGACAGATGGTTCTCTCCATCACAAGACCATGGGAACTGGCCTGAATCATCTCATTGTTGAAAAGAACCCCATCCATCACAGTTGATCATTTTGCTGTTGCTTGTTGTTGATCTCCTGGTCTACCCACTTCACGCAGCATCAGTTCATGTAAATGCCTTCAAGCATCTCTGAAATCATCCTGCTGATCGTTTCTTACAGAACAATAATATTCCATAACATTCGTAGACCATAATGTATTCAGTCATTCTCCAACTGATGG
>JAJPUD010006242.1:105660-135335 GCA_023553655.1 Myrmecobius fasciatus | reverse complement strand
AAAAGCTTGGGAAAAAAAAAGTTTTTTTGCAACGGTCAATGTTGAAAGGTCACTCATATATTTTGTAAATAAAAAGCCTTATTAAAAAAAATAAGGTTAAGTAATCTGTCCAAGGTAATACAGCTAATAAGTGTTTGAAGTCAGATTTTAACTCATGAAGATGAGTCTTCCTTATTCCAAGTCCTGTGCTCTATCCACTGAGCTACCTAGCTGCCAGAGACATGATAAGCTGCATTGGGGGTTTGAAAGACTACAACTTGAGAGAAAGTTTATGGGGGGGGAGGGGGGAGAGGGGGCATTGAGGACAACATGAAAAGCAATGGATAGAAGTAGCATAGGTAGATATTTTATATACATATACATGTGTGTATATGTATGTATATATACAATATACACATGTGTGTATTATATAATAATTGTATCATATATAATATATCCATTATAAAGTATATAATATCTAAATATATGCATGTCTATGTATATATACGTATATATATATATATATATATATAATTTTCCTAACAATATTAGGAAAAAATAAAATGGGCTATTTTTGAAGATAGTTCTTCCCTTTCCTCCACAAAAGATCTTCAAGAAGAAATTGAATGATTAATAATTGTGAATGTTGGAGAAGGAATTCTTAGCCAGGTATGGATTGAACTAGATACAATTCAGTGACCCCTCCCAGATCTTAGGTTCTGTAGGTAAGGAAAAACCCTCCTTGAGTGCTAAAGAGTTCTCCCTGGGAAGTACAATAATAGAGTGAAAAATCATGTTACTCAGAATTTGGGGACTGAGTTCAAATCTCAAGTCCAATGTTTAGTAGTCACAGGGCTATAGGCAAAGAACTTTAACTTCCACCCCCCAAAACCCTCAATTTTATCTGTAAAATGGGGGTAATACTATCTGTACTTCATATCTCACAGGATTGTTTCAAGAAAAAATTTTACATAAATATCAGTTACATCTCTGAGAATTTTATAGAAAGAAAAATTCAGATAGTACCTTGTGGAAAGAGGAGAGGACAGAGGAATTAATATCAAGTAAATGAGCACTTTACTACCTATTATGTCTCTTGGTCTTTTTAGATTAAACCAATGGGTGGCAATTTAATTAAATTATACATATATATACATATATATGTTAGCATTGTTATTGTTATTATTATTACTAAAGCTCAGGGGAGATATTAGGGCTGAATATCTAGAACTAAGAATTGTCACAATAGAAATGATCATTGAATCTCTGCAAGCTGATGAGGTCATCAGGAGGGAGGCTATGGATAGAACCTTGGGGTCTGGTGGATAGATATTCATCTAACAAAGGAGTCTCAGGAAAGAATGGTGACAGGAAAACAGGGAGGAGAGAGAAGACAGAAGGATAGCTAGATTCAAAATCACTTTGTATTTATTTTGAATATAGCTTCTATTAATTTATCTGTAGACATAGTAAATCCCCATAGTAAAATGTAAGAATATTGATAGCAGAGACCACCTTGCTAGTACATTTGCATTTGTGTACCTATCAAAGTGCCTGCCATGTGCCAAGCATAATTTAGGAAGGAATGAGGAAGAAGAATAAAAAAATGTATAAAATAAATTATCTTTATTTAGGAACTTTCAATCCAGCTGGGGAGACAAGACACAGACATATGAAAAGATCACTAATACAAGATAGTCTGATCCAAGATAGATATGTAGTATGGAAAATAATATGCTAGGAGTTAAGAGGGAGAGATTGTTGTAGCTGAGGGAGATGCCCCTAGCCACTTCCACCTGAATTATTGATATATTGATAATTGACCTTGATGACAGATTCACTTACTGCTATTAACCCCTGGATGGGGGGGGGTGGTTCTTGGCTGTGCTGGCCCTGAACAGGACCCAACCTTCCCCAATGTCTCGTAATGATGAGCAATGATTATTACCATCACCTCAAAGAGCAAGGCCTGGCCAACCCACTGATTTATCTGGCTGCTGAATTATTCAGTCTGACCCTGTGATACCATATGAAATCTGCCTTTGACACAGGTAAGGAAAGATGCCAAGAAGGACCAACATGGAAAAAGGAGCCAACAGGCTCCAGCAACCCTAGAGAAAGAGGGAATTGAGAATATCAAGATGGTGGTGGGGTGAGGGGTGGCAAAAAGGAGAAGGGATTGATTGATCATATATAGTGAGGAAGATTTAACAATAAGATCTTTCAGTGACCATTTCTTGCTGGTGGGGGTTTCCCAGGACCACAGATTTCCTTTGGCCCCTATAATATTGGGAGTGAAGATTTAACAAACGTTTATGGCTCCCTCCATCTCTTTTTCTTCCAGAAATCATGTATTTTTTTTGTCAGTACACAAGTGAGATAGTCAGATGTCCCAGTCTTTTATTCTTTCTTCCCTTCTTTGTCCCTTTGGGATGCCAGCCAAGCTCCCTTCATCTTCACAGTAGACAGGGATGCTATGATCACAACGGAGAGGGCAATGCAGTCCACTGCATGTGAAGCAAACTGGGGGATCTCTTGAGTCAAGAGACAAACACTCATCACCTTCAGTAAGTCCAGTAGCTCAGGAAAGCCAGCTTCATCCAGCACCAGCACACATTATGACTACATAGCACCTCCTGAGAACAATGATCTGAGCTTGGCAGAAATCCAGATTATGAGCTACCTGTGCCCAGGAAGGGAATTGGGCCGACAGGACCCAGATACATGAGGAGTTTGGGGTCTTAGTGGGTTTAAAAGATACCCTTCCCCAGTAAAAGATCTCTCAGGAGATGCTCAGTTAGGGAGGATCTGGAACCTAAAGCCTGGATTCATAGCTTCTTGCCAGGAATAAAGCAGGAAGGAGCAAAGTAAAACCTTATTCCATTTGTCTGGAAGAATCTGTGATCAGACAAGCTACATCCCCCTTGCTAACAATAACTGAAGGAAGAAACTGTGTTCTTCCTGCCCAGACTTTCCCCACAGAAGGACACAAGATGAGTCCTCTTTCCTGGAGTGATGTCTCATCCTGGACAAGCAGCTGTTAAGAGCCTCAAGCAAGATCATGAAATAGGAAAAACTTGTCTTAGTGTTCCTCCCATCTCCTTGGGGCCCCTTTCTTTTTGCTTCCAGCCCCTACCTCTCTCTTGTCTTCTTCTGCCTCCTAAATTCCCAGAGCCTTATACTGAGCACTGTACTATACAATCCCCTTCTTCCCCCCCTTATCATCCTATTCCTCTTTTCTAGTAAATTTATTTATTTTTAATGCACATTGCTTTATGAATTATGTTGGGAGAGAAAAAATCAGAGCAAAAAGGAAAACCCATGGGAGAGATTTAAAAAAAAGAAAAAAATCAGTGAACATAGCATGTGTTGATTTACATTCAGTCTCCTTAGTTCTTTTTCTGGATGCAAATGGCATTTTCTGTCCAAAATCTATTGGGGTTGCTTTGAATCACTGAATTACTGAGAAGTCTTTCATAGTTGATCATTTCACACAATACATTGTGTAGAATGTATTCCTGGTTCTGCTTGCTTCACTCAGCATCAGTTTGTGTAAATCTTTCCAGGCCTTTCTATAATCCACTTGCTCATCATTTTAATAGAATAATAACATTCCATTATCTTCACATACCACAATTTGTTCAGCTATTCCCCAACTAATGGGCATCTACTCATTTTCCAATTCTTTGCTACCACAAAAAAGAGCTGCTACAAACATTTTTGCACATGTGAATCCTTTTCCCTCCTTTATAACTTCCTTGGGATACAGACTGCTGGATCAAAGGGTGTGCATAGATTTATAGCCCTTTGGACATAGTTCCAGATTGCTCTCCAGAATGGTTGGATCATTTCATATCTCCACCAACAATGCATTAGTGTCCCAGTTTTTCCATATCCCCTCCAACATTTATCATTATCTTTTCCTGTCATTTTAACTAATCTGAGAGGTATGAGATAGTACCTCATAAGTGTTTAAATTTGCATTTCTCTAATCAATAGTGATTTAGAGCATTTTTTCACATAATTATTGATGGTATTAGTTTTGTCATCTGAAAATTGTCTGTTCATATCCTTTGACCATTTATCAATTGGGGAATGGCTTGTATTCTTATAAATTTGACAATATAATCCCCTTCTTAGCAGAAAATATATTTTCTCTTAATGAGGGCCTTCAATAAATGATGAGTAATGAAAGGAATTCAAAACATCAAATGTTACCAAAAGGAGTAGGAGAAGGGGGAATAATTCTGGCTAGAGGAGCTTTCCATTATGGGTTTTTTGAAGGATCTGCCATATTGGTGAAATTATGCTTTTGCAATATTATCCACACAGGGTTTTGTAGACACTATGTATACTACCAGATAATCAGAAACCAAAAAAAACTGTATTATTGACAAAAGACAATTATTTGTTACTTTAAAGTTTGTAAAATACTTTATATAGATTGCCTTAATTTGAGCCTCACAACCCTGCCATTTAACATTTATGCAATCTTGGATAACTCCCTTCATCTCTCAGGGCCTCAATTTCCTCATCTACAAGAGGGAATTTGATTAAATAACCTCTAAAGTCCTTCCCATCTCCAAGTCTATGCCCATTTACAGAAACAAGCACAGTGTTTTGATGCCCTATCTCACACAACTTTTTCTACAGTCAGTTGACTCCCATAGGAGCAGAATAAATATTATCCACACCTTTTCTATTCCATTCAAATCAACAAACATATTAAGTCACTTATTAGTGATATGGCCCTGGATCAAGCTTTAATCTTTCTGTGCCTCAGTTTCTTTAATTGTAACATGAGAGGGTTTAAACCTGATGGCCTTTAAGATAACTTCTAATTCTAAATCATAATTGTACTTACCTCACAAAATTGTTTTGAAAATTAAAGTGGATCATATAAAATATTTTGCAAACCTTAAAGCACTATACAAATATAAGCAATTTTAACTATCACTATTACTATTTATTATGCAATTATGTGCAAAGGATTGCCCTTAGTATTGAGATTATTCAAAGATATCTTATTAGTCTAATAGGGAAAAGAAAAAAAGACACCTAAAATTGAATATGACTAAAACATGAATGAATTAATAACTAAAATCCAGATGTCACAAGTTCAGAAGGAGAGATTTTTGCCCTCTGGAAGAAGGTCTGGGAAGATTTTCTGTAGGCAGCATGGTATAATGGGATAAAGCACCAACTTTGAATGAATCCAGATCCTAATTCCAGCACTTCTAGCCACATGATACTTGGTCACTTCATTTTTATAAGCATCATTTTCTTAAACTATAAAATAGTGATAATAATATCAATATAGTACTACTAATAAAACCTATACTTTATAGGGTTATTAAAGGATCAAATGTAAATATCAGTTGTGATTATGGAATCAAAGTCTGTACTGGATTTGGAAAGGCAATAAATACTACCACAAATAAATATTAAGGAATGCATTCCTGACAGGAGACAAATTGAACAAAGGTACAGAAGGAAGAAAAGTCAGAAGGAGTCAGAAAACCAGTGGATACTCTAGCTTGGCTAAAAACAGAGTAGCTAACCTTTGCTATGAAGCTATTCAGATTGTAAAAAGCCTTGAATACCAGACTAAGAAGTGTGAGCTTTAGTAATGAGAATAGATGAGGATTTTGAACAGGCTGATTTCAGAAAAGCCTGGAAAGACTTGCAAGAACTGATGCTGAGTGAAGTGAGCAGAATCAAGAGAACATTGTACACAGCAACACAAAGATTATGTGATGATCAACTGTGAAGAACTTGACTCTTTTCAGCATTGAGGTGATTCAAGGCAATTGCTATAGACGTGACATCCAAACATCCAGAGAGAGAACTATGGAGACTGAATATGAATCACAACATAATATTTTCACATTGTGAAAAACATGTGTTTTTCCCTTTTGATTTGATTTTTCCTGTGCAGCCTGATGAATGTGGAAATATGCTTAAAATTGCATATGCTTCACCTAAATGGGATTGCTTATAGTCTTAGAGAAGGAGAATGAGGAGGAAAGAGGAGAAAAATCTGGAACACAGGGTTTTGCAAAAGTGAATGTTGAACATTATCTTTGCATATATTTGGAAAAATAAAATACTATTTAAATAAGTAAATAAATGAAAATCTACAAAATGACCACCAAACCCTCCCCCCATCCCAAAAAAAGATTATGTGGTATCTATGTGAAAAATAGATCAAAAAGAAGACTGGAGGCAGGGACATCATTTAGGAGACTATTTCGGTAGCACTGTTATGAATCAGAGAATCAGAAGTTTTGAGTTGGAAAGAGCTTTGGTGGTCAGCTAGCCCAACCCAAAGAAAAAAATGAATCCTCACTACAATATACCAATAAGGGATCATCCATCACCTCCAAAGTAGTCCATTCTACTTTGGGCCAGTTCTAATTGTTAGGAACTTTGTCCTAACATCATGCCTAAATTTGTCTTTTTATGATTTTCATCCTTTCCTCCTACTTCTGCCTTGTGGGGTCAAATAGAGCAAGTCTAATTTCTCATTCCCATGCCAACCTTTCAAATATTTGAAGACAACTATCATGTACCTTGAATCTTCTTTTCTTCAAGTTACACATACCAAGTTCCTTTAAATGATTTTTTTTAAGTCATGGACTCTGTGCCTTTCATCATTCTTCTTGTCTTTCATCTGGAATTCTCCAGTTTATCAATGTCTTTCTTAAACTATGGTGCCCAAAATTAAATGCAATGGTACCTTGGCACTCATCTGCTTTGAAACTTCTCAAAGTAGGTATATGATGCATTTTTAAGAGAAAAAAATTGCTTCGATGCTCAATGTTTGCTTAGAACCCAGTAAACTTCATTGTTGTTCAGGTTGAGCAGTAGGAATGTGAGGTTGGCCAGGAGTACTGACCAGACCACACCAATGCTGCTCTTATCCTTGGGCAGGACAGCTTCTCCCCTGCAAAAGCAGAGATGCACATGATTGTTAAGCTGGACCCTATGATGCTGAGGTTGTTTGCATGGGAGGGCAGGTTGTGGGGCAGTTCCTTCAGGATGATGAAGCTGAAGTGTATATTCTTATGACTCCCAAAATAGTACTAGAAGGGGCAAAGTAACCAGCATGTTTAGCAGGAGGAGAAGCAGCAGGAGCAAGTACAGCAACATAAGCAGCAGTGGTGGGAGGCTAGGTAGAAGCTGCAACAGTGGATGCAGAATTCCAAAACTCCTGGAAGCCCTGAGCCTTAGGATGCAACCAGATCCCTGAGCTACAGATTGTCACCTTCACATACAGTCCCACTCTCCCAAGGAAGCTTGGATAGCATGGAGTGAGGGGGGAGTATAAATGTGGTGGTTCCTTAGAAAATGAGTTGGGTCAAAAAGGAGGAATCCAGATGGGGTGGCTTGTTTCTCTACAGCTGGAAGTCCCATTGCTTCTTTGTGGAACTGGGTGGGGAGAGATGGTTAGACTGTAGACTGGAGATGTACCAATGGGAAAAATTAATTTGGTACTCATCATTTTTCATCATTTGTTGTGCTTTCTGGAACCAATTAAAAATGAATACCAAATTACCACTGTATAATATTCCAGATGACATCTGAAAAGGAATAGAGTGTGATAGTGCTATTGTCTCTCTATTTCTGGAAACTTTCTCTCTTGTAATAAAGCTTAGAAATTACATAAATTTTTTGACTGACATCATACTGTTGATTCATATTCATCTTGCAGTCCACTAATACCTCCATATCTTTTTTATAACAACTTCTCTCTATTCATACCATTTCTATCTTATACTTGTAAAGCTGATTTTTTATCATGCCCAATGTCATAGCCATATTCCAAATCCTGACTGTCAACCATTATTGTGTTAGCTTTCCTTCCCAGATTTGTGTCGTCTTCAAAATTCAAAAAAATACTATCCATCCAAGTCACTGATAAAAAAATTTTATAATAGTTTTTTATTCTTCAAAATACATTCAAAGATAGTTTCCAACATTCATCCTTGCAAAACTTTGTGTTCCAAATTTTTCTCTCTACTTTCCTACCTCCCCCCTGCCCTAGCTAGCAAGTAATCCAATATAGGTTAAACGTGCAATTCTTCTAAACATCTTTCTACATTTATCATGTTGCACAAGAAAAATAAGATCAAAAAGGGAGAAAAATGAGAGAAAAAACAAGCAAGCAAGCAACAATAACAAAAAAGGTGAAAATACTATGTTGTGATCCACATTCAATCCTCATAGTCCTCTCTCTGGATGCAGATGCCTCTTTCTTCATCACAAGGTCTATTGGAATTGGTTTGAATTACCTCATTGTCTAAAAGAGCTAAATCCAATATAGTTGATCATCACATAATCTTGTTGGTGCTGTGCATAATATACTTTTGGTTCTACCACTGATAAAAATGTTAAACAGAAAGGACCAACCAAGCATAAAAGTGAATGAATAAAGTAGGAGCAGCAAGAGCGCAAGTGTGGTGATGAATATAAGAGATATTTTGGAGATAAGAATCAATAGGCTTTGGCAACTGATTGGACGAGGGGTTCCAGTCAGAAGAAGAAATTAAAAGATGAGTCTGAGATTGAGCCTGACTGATTAAACATTGAATTCTGTTCATAAAACATACCCACCATGATTGAGCCTGATTCAAAGCACCCCACTTTCAGGCTCTACACTCCCAGTATATGATGTGTTTTCTATAATGTTTAGAGAAAGGTGGCTTTTCCAAGACTGAATAAAAGCATTCAATTCCAGCACATATAATGTTTATAATGTTTTTACAACAACTTGATGAAACAACCAACTCACCTTCAGATTCAGTCGTGGAAGGAAAAGAGAAAGGATGCCACTTGTGCTGAATTCACCCCCAAGCAATCTATAAAAGAGTTCAAGAGGGTCTCAAGACAATCTGGGTGGCATTTGACATTTCCAAGAGCTGTCAAAAGCAAGAAAGCACACAGGCTTTATTAATCCCCTCAAAGGGCAGCAAGATGATGTGGCAGCTCTGCCTCTCTGTCTGGCTTTCCCTACATCTCCTGACACTCTTCAGGCTTCGTTATCATTAATGCCTACAAATTTTACAACTAGCAGAATAACAGGCTAGTTTACAAGTGGCTTGGGTAGAGGTGACCTTGGTGGATTACTTCCCTGCAACTTTCTTATCATGTTTTCTTTAGACAGAATATTAGACTAAGGTTCAGGAAAACCTATGTCTAAATTCTTAATCAGATACATGTTGTGTGACCCTGGGCAAGATATGTAACTTTTCCTAGTCTCAATTTCCTCATCTATAAAATAGAGATGATAATAATAACATCTACTTCACAGAGATGCTGTAAGGATCAAATATTCTTTAAAGTCCTTTGCAAATCTTGAAGTGCTATATAAAGGTGTAAGTGAGCAGCAAGGTGGAAAGTGTGCCAGGTCTGGTGTTAGGAAAATTTATCTTCCTGAGTTCAAATCCGACCTCAGTCACTTACTAGTTGTGTGACCCTGATCCAAGTCACTTAACCCTATTTTCCTCAATTTCCTCATCTGCAAAATGAGCTGGTGAAGGAAATGGCAAACCACTCCAGGATCTTTGCCAAGAAAATCCCAAATGGAGTCACAAAGAGTCAAACATAACTGGCAACAACTGAAAAGAAAAGTTATCTATGATGTTACTGCTTCTGCTGCTGTTGCTGTTGCTGATGATGATGATGGTGGTGGTGGTGGTGATGGTGATGATGATGGAAATTGCTTCCCTGCTGCTTCTCATTAACTTTGGAGTTGACCCCTGTTTAACTGTCTGCTGTTCTACTCAAGGTTAGAGCTGAATTCTTTATAGCCAGAGGATACTAGAATGGCAACAAGTGAATTACTCTAGGAAACTTTTTGGTACCCATAGGTCTAAGACTCTTTCCCTTCATCCCAGTCTCTATTGTTTCCTTTTTCTCCCTTCTCATTTATCCCTACACATTTTCTCTATTTGTCCCAGACTAGGCTAATGTCCGCTGGATGCCCCTGGCATTTTCTAGACCATTGTTCCTCTGTAGCTGCAATGGAGACCACGTAGGGTGGAAAAATTGGACAAAGTGATCCATAAACCAGCTGTGTCCCAATTACTGTCAGTTTGGATGGAGTCAGTTCAGACACATGGCAAATTAAAGGGTCCAAAGACCACCTGGAGGCTGTGGCAATGTGCTTGGAAAGGAGCAACTTGTCCTCTGGGAAATTCATCCAAGCCACATGGGGACACCTCATATGAGCCAACAAAGGAACATGGACATAGCAGATCCAGAATAAAAAGAAATTAGGCTGAGTGTAAAAGCAGTCTGGTCATGGGTTGTAAGGCACTACCTACCCTGGATTCATTCTGACAGTAGGCTGCAAATTCTGTTTTTAGACACCACATCATTAAAAAAAAAGATTTTTTTTTAATCTTCATGTTCAGCTGATAAATAACAATGGTAATGGAGATATAACTTTGCAACCCAAAATGCTTTCAGTGCCATTGTTATCATCATTGTAACAGAATTATGAATAAGATGAATAAAAGACACCTGATATGTGTGGACACCATCTTCAGACTGACATAACAAAGGCTGTCATTTCTACCCAGTTATCATGTCTATAGTTTAAGTAAACTGCTACCAGATGAAGAACTACCATAACTACCTAATATAATAGCAACAACAACAATAATACCTTATGTTTTCATAGCAGGAGTACTGGTTTAGCTAAAAAGCCAACTTCAGAATTGGGAAGACTAGAGTTTGGGTCTTAATTCTGACACCTATTGTCTGTGTGGCCCCAGGCAAATAATTTAACATCTCAATGTCCCAGGCAACCCTCTAAGGCAATAAATTATAAAGCAAGTTCCAATCTGCATTGATAGAGAGAATTCTTTTATTGGAGTTCCTTATACCAATGAAACCACAAGACCAACTCCGCCCCCCCAAAAAAAGTTTGCATAGCGTTTTTCAGTATTTAAAGTGCTCTCCCATGCCTTATCTTATTTAACCTTCACAAAACCTCTTAAAGATAGATAGAGAAGGCATCATTATCTTCATTTTACAGGTAAAAAAAATTGAGTTCTTAAAGGAATTAAGTTACTTGCTCAAGGTCAAAAGAAAGTAGTGTCACTGGTGGGGTTCAAATCCAGGTCTTCTGACTCAGCATCCACTATTTTATTTATATTATATTGTCTACCTCTCTCTTGGGGCTTCCTGCTTCAAACTATGCTTTATATAGGTCCAATTAATTGTATTAAAGATAATGATATCCTTTTTGATTCTTTTATTATTGTTTTTTTTCTAAACTAGGATGTTTTTAACTAAATTGACTAAGCATAAACAGCAAAGAAAGTTATATGTAACTATATATTTTAGTGCTCAAATTAAAAGAATCAATCAACAACAAGCATTTTAAGTGCCCACTAAGAGTGTTTCCTGAATAAGAAACAGAAAGGACAAAGACATAGAATCATAGTACAAAGTAATCTTTAAAGATATTGAATGCTTGCTTGCTTTATCTCCCCTATTATATTGTAAGCCTTAAAGAAAGAGACTAGAACTTACTCATCTTTGTATCTCTAGTGTCTAGCATATACACTATTCTTAAGAAAGTGACCAAAATTATTTGTAGAATGATACAAAGTCATAAAATACAGAAAATTAGAGAGGGGAAAGATCACTGGCTTCAGAGTTAGAGGACCTGATTTTAAATCCTGTCTTGACCTCCCTGTACCTTAATTTCTTCATCTATAAAATTAAAGAGTTAAATTGCATGGTCCCTAAAGTCTCTTCCAATTCTAGACACAAGGGTCTATGAAGGACACAAGAAATCAGGAAAGTAGAATAAATGACAAAGAAACCATGAAGAGAAACATGTTCTACTTTAGGCTTGAAGCTTTGTCAGGACCATGGACAGCTATGAGTCATGAATGTTACCTTAGAAAGTGGATAAAAATAAAGTTCTAGATTGGGTTGCAATCTGGTAATCAGATTTTATTTACATTTTGTATAGATATAGATATATATATAGGCATCTATAAATATATCTATATCTTGTCACTGGACCCAGATGGCTCTGTAGGGGAAAGTGAGGCAAACTGATTTAGAATCCTATTTATGACAGTTACTACAATATGACCTTGAACAATTCACTTAATCCCTCTAGATTTCAGTTATTTCATCTGTAGAATGAGATAATCTTTTATTATCAGTTTAAAAATACTGATTATCTATAAGGCCTCTTCCAATTCTAAATCAAATAGAGTTAAACTCTAAATCAAGGTGACTGGTCAAAAGCCTGAGCAAACTCTGAGTTAAACAACCACAGGAAAGACACAGATTTCAAAGGGCAAGGCAAGACAGGAAACAGACCTAAGATAACCAAGTAGTCTTATTCTGAAGCAAGTATCTAGCTCATAAAGGGTCTTTTTAAAGAGAATTATAAGATTTAAATCTAGAAAGAATTTCAGAGGCCATATAGTCCAAGTACCTTATTTTACAGATGAGAGAACCAAGGAAATGTCTTGGCCTTTCCCTAGTCAAAAGGATGTTTTAATCTACTAGATCTTATTTATCCCATTGCACTTTGCTATAGAATCTTGTCCTTTTCCTAAAGTACATATTTAAGGCTTAAACATTAAAAATAATCCATTATCTGAAACTACCCTGCAATGTTTTACAGCCTATCTCCTAACAACAACAACAACAATGACCCTCCTTCATCTTTGACTTTCATCCCCTCTTCTATATTCATATAGCCATTACCCTAGTTCTCATTGCTTCTTATCTCAGTGATTACAACTGCCTCCTAATTATTCTCTCTGCATCAGATTTTTCCTATTTCTATCTCTCTAGATTCATCACATAACTGTCAAAAATAATTTCAATGCACAGGTATGACCATGTAACTCCCCAACTCAAAAATCATCTGTGGTTTCCCATTGTCTTGAAAACAATATAAAAGTGGGAGCTAGATGGTTCTGTGAGATGGTTCTAGATGGTTCTCCAGTCCTGGAGTGAGGAGGACCTGGGTTCAAATCTAACTTCAGACACTTAACACTTCTTACCTATGTGACCCTGGGCAAGTCACTTAACCCCAATTGTCTCAAAAAAACCAAAGAGAAAAGAAAGCAATATAAATATTCCTCATTCTAGCATCAAAGGTCTTCCACAATCCATCTCCAATATTTCCAGTCTTTTTTTGTATTACTGTACTTCATACACTCTAAGAGCCCAACAAACTAATCTAGTAGTTGTACAGAAGCTCAACATTCTATTTCCTCACTCTGGGATATATACAGGTTCTTCTCATGCCTGAAATGTACTCTCTTCTTAGCTCTCCTTAAAAGTTTCATCTTCCTTCAAGGTTTAGCTTAGTTTCCACTTCTTACACAAATCCTTTCCTGTGCTCCACTATTATTAATGTTTCCTCTCTCCTCAAATTGCCTTGTAGTTACTTATCTGCATTACTGTAATTACTTATTATATGTAGCAGCCTCCACAACTCCCTAGCAGAATTTAAGGTCCTTGAAGTTAAGCTTCCATTTTGAGTCCCCAATACTTAGTGCAGTAACTTAAACATAGTAACTACACACAATCAATATATATTAAGTCAGATTATTAAATTATTAAAAAGAGACCATGACTCTTTCCACAAAATATAACATTTGAAATAAAATTTATGAACATATATTTCATGCATCATTTGCTACATATAAATTTATATATCACATATAAATTTATGCATTTATGCTCATAAAATACAGTAATTTATTATATAAACAGAATGAGAGGTTTTACTACATTATTCCTAGGATTCCCTCTAATTCTGACTCTATTTCCATGGTTCTAAAAAATTATGAGGTTTATAGCCAAAGATGTAAAGAAATTTTTACATATTATTTTTTTTCTATACCATCCCCATCAGTGAATGTTGGGTAAGTGTTTCTCTAACATACATACACCCATGTTGGGCATGATGAAAAACAAATCATACAAGCTTCATTCTGAACCTCAAATTGATTAAAATCTAAGACAAGCAATGATTTTTTAAAAGTCATGTGTAGGGGCAGCTAGGTGGCGCAGTGGATAGAGCACCAGCCCTGAAGTCAGGAGGACCTGAGTTCAAATCTGGTCTCAGACACTTAATATTCCCTAGCTGTGTGACCCTGGGCAAGTCACTTAACCTCAATTGCCTCAGCAAAAAGCAAAAAAAAAAAATGTCATATGTATAGGAAGGGACATTACAGGCAGTAAAGTCTGAAGTTGGGATAATAGATTGGTTCCCGAATTCCCAAGAACAATTTGAAGTAGTATGGTAATGGAAAAGAGAGGAAAAAACAGAGCAAAAAGCTTCTGTAGGGGAATTTGTGAGTCTAGGGAAGAAAGCAGCTTTGGGATGGAAGAGGTGAGATTGCAGAATAGATCTGGTAGAATGTCAGAAGGAGAGAAGGAAGGAGAGAAATTCAGGATCCATTAAAAAAGAGAATTCAACTTCCTAAGTAAACATGGAAGATTAAGGCATAAAACAAAAGATGTAGCCACAAGTTTGGCTGTTTGCAACAAAAGCCATAAGAATGGACCTTGAGTCCAAATAGAAGAGGACTTCAATTCCAAAGAGCAGAATGGAGCAAGGATTGGGGGAGGGGGGGAGGAGGAGAAGAAGAAGGGGGAGTGTCTTGTAGAGGGAGGGTCAGGAAAGTGAAAAGGGCTATTATCCAACCTAGACATGGAATACAGAAGCATAGTTTAAAAGGGAATAAGGCAGGTTGAGCCTGGCATAGTCTGCTTAACATTGTTTTTTTTTTTTAACAGTAATGAGCCAAGCAGCCTGAAAATTGAAACTATATTAATGACCTTTATTATATGTATATAGTTTTTCTTTTTCTTTTTTTAAGCACAACTCCAATACTTCATCACATTGAAATGGTAGCCCAATGTTTTCAAAAACTGTAGCACTGCAGCAAAAGCTAGAAAGGTTGAATTGGAGAATTGAATTTAAGGATTAGATTTGCTGAATTCAGAGACTCATTAAACAATAAGTTGATCACAAGATCATTAATAGTTTTACCACAATAATGATATGGTTTTGCATTTTCCTGATTCTTCTCCCACTTCTCTTCTATCTCTGATGGTTTTTTTCCTTCTTAACACCCTCCAATTGAGGTTTCTTTCAAGGTTCTGTCCCTGGTACCCTTTTTTTTCTCTCTTGACACTCTCTCCTGTCAATGATCTTATCCATTTCCATGGTTTTATTAATACTCTTATATGAATTATTTTCAAATAAGTTTCTCCAGCCCTGACCTCTCTTCTGAATTTCAGTTCCACAATTCCAACTGCCTATTGGCATTTCCACTTTGGTGATACTCCAAAATTTAATTTGTCTAAAATCAAATTCATTATCTTTCTCCTAAAACCAGCTTCTTCTCTTGACATTCCTATTCCTATTAATAGCACCACCATTCTCTATTGTTCTTTTTTACTTTTTACATATTTAATCGATCTTGAATTCCCAGTCTTTTTTTTACAATTTCTCTTGCATTTCTTTCTTCATATTTTTTTCACCACTCTAATTCAGGCCCTTTATACTTAGATCTTGGAGGTCACACAATCTTTGATATTGTATGCTCAAAAGAATAAGGAAGGCTCATAAGGACTTGTCAAAAATGCAGCTATCACCAACTTATGACAGTATCTTGACTGTTCATCCCCCGGAGTAGCTACAACTCACAGCAGATAAAGCACAAGAGTAGGAATTAGGAATACTTGAGTTCAAATCTACTTTATATGCATATTAACTATGTAACTCTAGAGAAGTCACTTAACCAATTTCTGCCTCTGTTTTCTGTCAAATGAAGGTGGTAATAATAGTTTCTATCTCCCAAGATTGGTGTGAAAATTAAATGAAATAATATCCATAAAATGCTTTGTAAACTATAAAAGCATTATAAAAACTTAGTTTTTATTATTATAATATTCCATCCCTAAGCCCTCAGGCAGCTCACAGTTTAGCCCAAAGCACAAGAATCTCCTCAGTAACACACATAACATGAAAGGACACAGGACCCAAGAGGAAAACCACCCAGGTTATAACTCCCCAGAGCTTCAATATTCTTCAGCAACAAAATGTTGGTTGGTTCCTTTGCTTCCCAAATACTCAGTTCTACAGTCCTAGAATCATAAAGACAGAACTTGAAAGGACCTTAGAAGATATGTAATCCAACCTCCTAATTTTATAGAAGAGGATATTCTGGCACAGAGAAATTTAACGATTTGCCCAAATCATCCACATAATAAGTGAGGGAGCCAGGATCTAAACCCAAAATTCTCTCTACTGTAACGCATGTCACAATAATCAGTCTAATAAAAACACAAAAGCTGAAGCTTTCCTTGTCAATTGTCAATCAATGCCTTTGTCAATGCCCAATAATCCTAGAGGACTATTATCTCTTCTCCCACCTCACTTCAGCTATTACATTCCTACCATCCCTTAAAATGTAATTCAAATGCCATTCCCTCCTTAGAGCTTTCCTTGACCTCACAATCTGCAACACTATTTTTAGTCCTCATATACCGTTTGGTTTAACATCTCTTGAATAGATTTATCAAATTTCATCACATAGACCTTTCTTGATGTCTCATCCTTCTACTAAACTGTGAGCTTAATGAGTAAGAATGATGTCTTAAAACTTTTATCTCCTACCTGTCTCCAGGTTAGAACAGTGTTCTACTCAGAATTAATGCTTATTGAAAGAATTAGTGTTATGTACCTTATTTTATTTAGTTGTACATGTGTTCTCTCTCCTCATTAAATTATAAAATCATTGAGGGCAAAGATCATTTTTATTCATATTTGTAACATATATTCTATCCCACCCCACCCCAAAAAAGGAAGAATTTAGCATAATGCCTTTTAAAAATATCACAGAAATTCAGAATTGGAATTCTTATTCATATCTGAAAAAGAATTTCATTTAAAATTTATTCAAGTGATCCCTGTACTCAAGAGCTCCAGTGAGAAAAAACCCTCTACCTCCTGAGTTGTGATAAATGTCTATTAAGTATTTTCTAGATTAAGAAAGGAACACATTGATCTCTATTTCCTTCACTTCTCTAAGAGTGGGTCTTTGCCCCCTAAGCCCATAAGTTGACCATAAACTAATAATGAAAGGCATTCCATATTTCTCTTTGCCGCCAAAGAGCTCAGAAATCTGTCACAGGAATCATCTTATCTTACCTGATATCCCACTATGGGGCACACAAGAACAGGAGTAATTGATATAAATTAGCAACTGGGATGGACAAACACAGAATGTACAGGCCTTACTCTCCTACTAATTGAAAGAAAACTCCCAGAGCTGGAAACAATTCCCAGCATAAATTTTATCCAGATTATGGAGTAACATTTTCCTACCCTGATTAACTTTTCCCTTAATTGCACTTGCAAATTTGTCTACAGATTTTCAGAAAAGATGTCCCCATCACGCATAAAGAGAAGGAAAAATAAAAATATGTTGCTGAAGTAGCATGATAAGGGAAAAGCCACTGAGCATATACTCCTACTAAGCAAAAGAATGACAGCAAATCAGGGAATTTAAATAAGCAGAGATGTATTTAATCTTTCTTAGACAACTATCCATTGTCATATAAGGCTTTCTCTTTCTTTTCTCTTCTTAGAGTAGACGTAAAGCCCTCCTGGTGCAGTGCCAGACCATTTTCTCTTTTGCCAGAAATTAGAAAGGAGGGTTCTTTTAATAGATTCCATTATGTTAAAGTTACTCCTATGTCTAACCAACTCTGATATCACAAAAAAAGCATACAACATATATACTTTAAAGACTAATAGCTCACATAGATATGGCATTCTCCCTCCCCCCCCCAATAGTCCTCTTAAGTGGTAATCCAAGTAGTATTATTCCAAATTTAGATGTAGAAATATTGTACTTCGTCCAAGGTCACATGGCCAGTAAGCAGCAGAATTAAGATCCAAATCCAAGTCTTCTGGCGCTGAATTCCATTCTCTTTTCATTCTCAGAGAATCAGAGTTGGAGATTACTTCAGAGGAAATCTAATTCAACATGGAACTAAAATAACTTTAATAAAAAATAATAATAAATCCCATTTATTTAGTGCCATGAGGTTTACAAAGTGCTTTCTTCACCACATTTTGAGGAAAGTAGTATGGGTGTTATATTGACCATTTTAAAGTCAGGGAAGTCAACCAGCTTGCCTAGAATCCCACAGCTAACAAGGAATAGAGTCATGACTCAAAGGCCTTCTGGACTCTCTGTCCAGGCTTCTTTCCACTTCACTACATGGCATCTAACTCTGCTATCACTGTGATCTCTCCCTTCAGGGTAAGATGTCACCATGGAGACCCCTCACATCCCCTCATGCCAGAACACCTCTTGGCCCTTCATCAATCCTCCTGCAATGGATGACTGAATTAGCCATCCCAGAGAGAAGTGATCAAATAAATATGAAAAACACTCCCAAGAGAAAGAAATATTCACCAGGCAAGCAGAAATGATCCATATGCACAGATGTCTTTTATTATTTCTGCTTCCTAATACCTCAGGGCCTCCCTCCCCCACCCTGCCATCCTTGAAAAGAATTGTTGCTTTGTTATACCATTGGCACAGAAGGGACTGCCATGGCAGTGTTAAGAACATCTGTTTAATTAGGGCCCTTTGACTGATTTTGAGAGATAAACACAATCCCCACTTCCTCTTTTCTGCCTTCCCCCATCTCTTCCTCTGCCCAGTTTCCTCCACCCAAACTGAATTCCAAACTCACAGTATGGGAACAAGTCCAGAGCAGTCCCCAGGTCCCCGTTGTCAGAACTGAAAAAGCCTTCAGAGGTCACGTAATACAACCAAACTGAAGCAGAAATCCTCTGTGGAATATCACTGAAAATCAGTCATCCAACCTTTGCCTGCAGACCTCCAGCAATGGGAAATTCTCTACCTCTCAAAGCACACCACTCCACTTTTCTCTCTCCCCCCTTCTTCTCAGTCTCTAGTTCTCTCTCTTTATGCTTCATTATCTGCTTGTTTCTTCATTATTATTTTCTTCTTCCCATAGGAGTTTTCAAATTCTCATGTCTTTGCCTCAAATACTGTACCCCCTCCACCTATCTAAATTGCACCGATCCTCCAGGGTCCCTTTCAACTCTCACCTCTTTTATGAAGTCTCCCTGAGCTAATTCCAGCCTCTGATCTCTCTATCATTTTAAGTACTATCGCCGTTATTGCCTGTAACATTGATCCAGTACTACTTCATTTTCAGTATACCTTCTCCCCAGTGAAAAGGTAAACTCTTCAAGGACATGGACTGTGCCTTATACCTCTCTGGTATTTCTCCCTTTCTTCCTATTGACCCCATATCCATTACAAACATATATACTACCTGGTACAATGCTGGTGAAATATCAAATAGTCATGGACTTCAATTTTTCCACTGGTTTTCAGGAAGGTTTTTTTTTTCTGTTGATCATTTCCTTACTTCATTATCCACTTTTCTTACAATAGGCTTAAAACCATCAGAACTATATAATCATGGTATATACAAAAGGTAATCTAATCCATCCCTTATTTCCAGGTAGAATGTTCCTTGAAGTATCCCTCCTAAAATAAGAATTCATGTAGGCTTTCAGGATCACAGTCAGTGAATCATCTATTCCTGAATCATCTATTCCTTCATTTTCTCTAGCCCAGGAAGCTTTCTCCCTCTATATCTGTATGGATGCAGACCATAGCAAGGTAGGAGATGAGGTCCCTTTCCCACCACCTAGGATATCACCTATTCAGTCTCATATAGAGTGATTTATTTCCCTATAAAACACATTTTGTGCAGCAATGACTAAGCTTACTTAACATCTAGTCTAAGCCCTGGATTTGGAATCAGAGGGATTGGATTCAAATCCTACTATTAACATTTACTACCTGTATAAAGTATAAACATTCTCTGGGTACTAACTATCCTAAATACAAAGAGGAGATGGAGAGTTTGGGGTTCAGTGGAAAATCAAACATTTTCCTGCCAAGGAGGTTCATTGTAATGATATAATGCATTAAGGTCCTGTTGCTGTCTTCTTTCTGTTCAGGAGCAGCCAATTTGAGCTACACTGTGCTTACATAGCAGTGAAATAATCAGTGCTTCTGAAGAACAGGACATTTCTGCCACCTCATCCAATTTAAGACTGTAATTTGGGTAATGACTGTGTGTGGCCAAGTTCCAGTCTTGGTTCCATTCTCCAACTGTGGGATTCATAGGGTTTGAACAATAACACCCCAGTCTTTTGAAAAGGGAAATAGGTAGTGGTAGCAGGAAAAGTAGAAAGAGCCTTCCTCTCAGATTAAGTGGTACACTTTTTAAAAATATTTCATAGATTTTTATTTTTCCAAATACATACAAAAATACATTTCAAAATTCATCTTTGCAAAATCTTAGGTTTTAAATTTTTCTGCCTCCCTTCCCACCCTTTTCCTATTTAGCAAGCAATCCAATATAGGTTAAACATGTGAAATTCTTCTAAACATACTTCCATATTTGTCATGCTACACAAAAAAAAATCAGATCAAAAAGGAAAAGACATGAGAAATAAAGAAAAAAAACAAGCAAACAATAATAATAAAAAAGAGAAAATACTATGCTTCAATCCATATTCAGTCTCCATAGTTCTTTCTCTATTTGTGGATAGCACTTTGCATCACAAATCTATTGGAATTGCCTCAAATCGATCTCATTGTTGAAAAGAGCTAAGTCCATCACAGTTGATCATCAAATAATCTTGTTGTTGTGTACAATGTTCTCCTGGTTCTACTTACTTCACTTAGCATTAGTTCATATAAGTCTTTCCAGGATTTTCTGAAATCAGCCTGCTCACTGCTTCTTATAGAACAATAATATCCCATTACATTTATATACCATAACTTATTCAGCCATTCCCCTACTGATGGGTATCCATTCAGTTTCCAGTTCCTTGCCGTTACAAGAAGTGCTGCTACAAACATTTTTGCACATGTGGGTCCCTTTCTCTCTTTTATGATCTCTTTGGGATACAGGCCCAGTAGAGAGTCTACTGGATCAAAAGGTATTCACAGTTTGATAGCCCTTTGGGCATAGTTCCAAATTAGAACTAGGTACTCATAAAGGTACTCCAGCTCAGTCTCTGTTATTTGTTATTTCTGTGACCTTGGGATGGTCACTTCTCCACTCCTGGCTTAAATATCTTCATCCTTAAAATGAAAGCTTTCCATTAGATGATATAGCTAATGATAATCTAAAATTCTGTCTAGCTCTAACATTCTGAAGCAATTCTCTTGTTTCTTCATCTTTTGTTTTTAAATTCTTGCTAAGGAGTCCCAGTCTACTAGGAGGTAGACCTGTCTGGTATGCCATGAGGGAAAAGTATGGGACTTACTAAAATGAAATTGTTGTTCCTAAGATGTAGCTACAATCTGAGAAACCTGTTTCTGTCTGCTTCCTCACCCACATTCCATCAATCTTGCTTCACTGTCTCCATCTGAAACACTAGCAGAAAACTAAAAGTAGTTGCTCTATGGGAAAAGCAGACTTTTGCTTATAGTAGAAAAGAAAAGAAAATGTCTATATTTGGAGTGTTTTGGGAGGCAGGGGAAGCAGCAATGACCTAACCTCCTAGAAACTCAGCTGTAGGGTTTCACTTCCTGAATTTTGGTCCAGCCTGAAGTTGAGGTTGGAGATAAGAAATGAAGTTTTTCATTTATTGTGGGGAAAACTTTTGAAATTGTCCTGATTCAGGATGGTAATTCCCTAAGGTTCCATATTGATAAGGGTTGCTCTTTTAATGTTCTGAATCATGGCCCTCTCCAGGATCTCATTTCAAACTAGGCAAGAAAGAACCAGTGCCCTGAAGATGATAATGGATTATTAATAATGTAATATTGCCCCTTTCTACAATGGAAATTCCCCGCCTAATAATCTCAGATCCTTCTCCTGAGGGGCTAATGGGAAGAAAGTAAGTAAAGGCTTAAGCTACATTTCATTTTTTAAATTTTAAGATTAGTCATTCAGCCCAATGAGCTGCAGAGGAGATTTGATGAATGGAGAAATATAGTGTGTTGGATTATCTTTTCTCTGTCTCTGAGTTAAGTAAGATATAACTTCTTCCAGAGCCTGTGCACATGGCTTCCCTGACCCCACTGCAAAGCTCACTGACCAGGTCTTCTAATGATGAGTTATATTCACAGATCCACAACCAAGGGTTCCAAACCAATCCTCTCCCCGACATGCTACACTAACACCTCAGCTCAGGAGAACATCAAAGAACATTAATGTCATAAGGGAAACCCAGAACGTGTTCAGGGGTACAAGGAACAACTTAAATTATAAATGATTTCCCACAGAGCAATAGGAGGCAGCAATGGACTAAATAGTCAACACTACCTAGTGGCCAGGTTTCATGAATTTTAGACAGGTTCCTTTAGGAAAATGGCAGTAGATTTATACCTTTTTCATTTCTTAATGGGATGGTAGATTTTCCAGATTAGGATTGTATAAAGCCAAGTTAAAGCAAATTAGGTAGCCTGTAGTTTCAAAACTACAATAGGTCTATTATAAAATATTGATCCAACATTACTGATTACAACCTATCAATATCTGTCCTTCTTGTGCCACCTCTCCATGTCTCACAAATTCATCATGGGGAAGGGATAAAGTCTATCCAACATTCTCAAGGCCTTTTTCTAGTTCCCCTGATAGTTTCCTTTCCTTTCAGTATGGGACTGACTCTTCTTTTTAACAAATCACACATTACCCTGATGACATTCTTCATGCCATTTCTCCGCTCTATTCCTCATTTATAACATGTTACATTCTTCTTATTCTGAAGAAAAGGGGTAGAACAAGGATAAGACTGCAATCCAAAACTGAGGGCAGAAGTAATTTTCATCCAGAAACTACGTCAATGAAAATTGCTTCCTCGTACCTGAGAAGAGTAACCACCAATTTTCCTATAGCACCCCTTGCCATTTACTACATACTGCTGACCCTCCAGGAATGGAAAGAGATAGGCTAGAAGAGAAGTCTGTTAGAAAAATTTAAAAAGTAACCAAGATAGTGAAGGGACTCAAAACTATGCAACATAAGGATTAATTGAAATAACTGGGAATGTTTAGGCTAGAGAACTGAAGACTTATGAGGGGCAAGATGGCTGTTTTTCAAGTGTCTGAAGGACTCTCTTGTGAAAAAAGGATTAGGCTGTTCTGGTAATCCTCAGGAGACAAAATTATGGGCAAGAAGCAGGTTTCAGTTTGAGGTAGGGAAAAACCTTCTAACAGTTAGAGCCATGAATCAGGGAATGGTCTGTCTGCCTCAAGAAGTATTTTGTTCCTCATAACTAAAGAGGTCTTTAAGTAGAGATCTAATCACATTCTTGTTGGATATGTTATAGAAAGGAGTTCTCTAATATTAATGGTTGAACCAGTTGGTAGCTGATTTCCCTTTCAATTCTTATGTGCCTGGATTTCATTGCCTTCTAATTTTTAAAAGAATGTTTTAGTGTGTACAGTAATCCCTTCCACATTGCAACTTTCCCCAATGCAGTTTCAATATAGTACAAGTCAGCCTAAGAAATTAAATGGAAATTTGAAGGGAGTTTTATGGAAGTTGTAGATGGATACACAAAAGCCAGCAGATGATACAGAAAAAGTTTATAAATTCAGAAATGCATAATATATATAGTATATATTAACATATATTATTTTTAATGCCATAATAATTCAAACTTCTATGATACAAAGGAAGAAGAGGTAAAGAATTTTACACAGATTTTCCAAATCACACAGGCAATTCCTTACAATATGGGAGGGATAACTGATCTTTAATCTTTCTCTGACATTTTTTACCTACTCAAATCCAAGAGATTGAGAAATCTTGGATTTGTTCTCAGGTATGTCCAAAAAAAGGAAGGTCCACCCTTGACACACAATGGCCAATTCAAAGAGTGTAGAGAGTGAACATGGGATGATTCTGCCAAGTATGATGCCCATCTCTAGTTTCCCTAGGTCACAAAGCTGCTAACCTTGAACAAACTAGCAGCCTCACTTTGCAAATAAATATGCCAGTGCCCAGGAATATCCAGAATCTTTTGACTCATCTACTGTTTGTTCTCTGCATCTTACAAGGGGATGTTGGCAGGGATGGGACTACTAAAGAGGTTGGTTCATAACATAAGCATGATTAATTTGAGAGATAGAGCTAGCTTAAAAGGTAAATCAAGACTCATATAAGGAAAAGATTCCATGCCGTAGATGGTTTTTTCCCATCACTTAGGGTTAAAACCAGGAATTTTAGGGATAATCTAATCTAATTCCTTCATTTTACTGAAGAAGAAACTGAGGCTGAGGGAAATCATATGACTTGCCTAGAATTGCACAAATAGTAAACAGAAAGGCTACAATTCAAACCCAGATCCCCTGAACCCAAATCTCTTTCTAACAAACCATGCTAAGAGCTCGGATTTCCAATGCTCTCCTCTTCTCCCTTGGCCCTGTGTTATGGGCAGATGCCTCTGGGCATCTGTACCTATGATGCTGAGAAAAGCAAAAGCTGCATCAGTCTAGTTTTCTGAATCCCCCTGGAGCCCCAGCCCCTGCTGGCAAACAGTTGCCTGGATATTATGAGGGTGCCGTTTTGCAAGCAGTTACAATGATTCATAAACATTTATGGGCTTTTAAGAATTAGCCGACATCAACTGTGCTCAGACCTCCTCTTCACCTACTCAGCTACTCCTGCTCCTCAGCTAAGAGGAGGGGCCAAACTTCTGGACAATCACTCAGACACAAAGCATATAGCTGATTCTTGCAACCTCCTCTTCCTCCCTATCTCACACTCCTGCTCCAACATCTTCACTACCCCTGTTCCTGTTAGTCCCTAACCCCAAACACTAAAGCATTTAGATCATTACCTGATCACAGAACATTTTTTAAAAGCACACCTAGTCCAGCTTTAACCCACTTGACAGGTGATGAAAGTGAGGCCAGAAGAAATGAAATAATCTTGATCAAGTGCCAGAGTTAGGACTCAAATCCAGACCCTATGATTCCAAGTACCATGTTCTTTCCATTATATGACAGCCTCCTTTCTCTCTAATTCTTGGGATGGGATAAGAATGGTTTCTTTCCCCTATACTGAACAACTCCACAAACTACCACCTTGTGTTGTCTAAATAGTGAACCATAGTGCTCCATAAACTTTAATAGTTCCTATCTCCACATCCAAGTGAAATCTCATTATCCAACAAGGATAGCATCCTAAAAGTGAAAGATGTTTCCTAATCAATACTCTTCTCTTTGGACAGAGCTCCAATTCAGTTAGGAGATGGGTGACTCTTTTTTTCCCCTGGCAGAAGATAATACATCTCCAGGAAAGTCATTTCCCAAGTTTCATAAACCTTAAAACCAAGAATTTTTTCTTTATGTCTGACCTCGGTATCCCAGATGTGACAATCAAAGAATTTTTTTTAAATGAACAGGACTTACCCACCATACAATTTTGGTGAAATCCCAGAAACAACAAACTCAATTTCTCTACTTAGTTATAGTCACATCCCAAATACCATCTCTTCTGTCTTCCCTTCCTACTCACTGCCATATTTCCCCCTCTTTGTCTTCCTCCCCCAGCTTCCTTCAATGTATCCTGAGCCCATGCTAATGACAGCACTTGCAATATTCCCACCATCTGGCATCTCCAGGGGTCCTCCCTGAGGCCCAACAAGCCAGTCGGAGCTCAGCCTGGGAGGAACAGTGTCCTTGGTAACCACAAGATGCATCTGTTCTCATACTTGGCACGAGGGAGAGAATAGGGGTTTCAGGGAATGGTCTTGCCCACCCATTACTGGGTCCCCAGTCAAGGCAGAACACTTCCCCATAGAAGAGTTTCAAACAGTCTGTGCCATCTGCCAATGCCTCCCAGCCTCTGCATCCTAGAAATTGCTGCTAATTCCCTCACCTGATGGCTGCACTAGAAATGAAGCCTTGCCTTGGGGTCTATTCCTTCAGCCTCTCTAGGTACACTGGCAGAATACATCTGCCTTTTTGAAATGATATCAGCTGCCCACATAACTTCCTCAGGAAGTCCTCAGGGTCAGTAGAAAGGAGAAGGAGGAACATAGAAAAGAATAATAATATTATTTTATTATTAGAAGGCTGAAAAAACATTTATATGTCATCTCATTTGATCTTCACAATAATCCTGCTAAGTAGGTGCCATTATTATTGTCTTTTTATGAATAAGGAAACTGAACTTCAATTTGTCCAGGTTCACAAATCTGTAATTGTCTGAAGCAAAATTTGAACTCATGTTTTCATAACTCGTAATTCATGAGGAAAACAAGGGGAGAGAGAAAATAAGTGAAAAAAGGGGAAAAAGGAAAGGATGAGATGGAGGAGGGAGAAGTAGGAAAGAGAGGAAGAGAAGGTAAAAGAGACTAGGAAACAGTGAAGAAAAGGAGCAAGATAAAGATAAAGGGAGCAAGATGTGGCTCGTACCTCTTATGAGACAGAGAAAGCAATATGCAAGGTATTATTTAACACAGATGAAAGATTCCCCATCTCTGAAAATATTTCCACTACCAGTCTGCCACAGTTCTTGGAATTACCACCTTTAACTTGACTAGAGGGGTTAAAATGCAAATATAAGGGTAAGACCTTAGCTTTTATGTCTATCACAATTTGTAAATATGTAGCCTGTGCTACATATTTAAGCTTTCGTGTTTATCAGAATTTTGTCCCCATAAGTAGTGTTTTGGAGGAATTAAGCAAAAGGCAAATATTTTCTGATGGGGACTAGGAATTAGGAAAGAATTCTTCTTTAAGAGAATGAGATTAGAGACTTCTTCCTATACAATGCATGCTAAGGAAGTATAAATAAAACGTGACAGTCCACAAAGACATAATTCTAGATTCTTAAAAGGAGAGAAAAAAAGGAGCAAAGAATATAGAGCCAACCGTGAACAGAAGTGCCAATGGGATATGAAGCAATGGAATTGTTAGAACTCTGTGGGATTAATTAGGGAAAGTTTCTCTGAAGCTATATAAGTTTGGAGGTGACCCTTGAAAGGAAAAATAATAAAAACTCACATTCCTATAACAATTTAAGAAGGTAAGAAGCCTTAACCTTTTTTTTAAATCATGGATCCCTTTGGCAATCTGATGAAACCTATGGACCCCTTCTCTGAATAAAGTTTTTGAATGCATAAGATAAAATGCATAAGATTGCAAAGGAAATAAATTATGTTGAGAAAAAAAGATGTAATTTTTGTTTCATCCAAGTTCAGAGACCCCCTGAAATCTACCCATAACAGAGGGTCAGTTGAAGTTAAGAATTCCCTCTTTAAAGTATTTTTTAAAAATTATAATATCTTGTAAAGAAAAGTCTTTGTGGGGCAAGTTTTGAAGGTATTATTATGAGTTCTATTTTACAAGTGAAGAAACAGGTTCAGAGAAGTTAAGTACTTATTCATGATGACATAGCTAGCTAAAGTCAAGTATGATACAAATCTAAAACCATCTGTACCACCACCTTTTGGTAGCTAGCTTTGGCTTGGTAGCTTTGGAGCCAAGAGAAGCTAAGGCCACTGAATATTCCCTAGTTGGGAAAATAGAGACGGTCCTCAGAAAGGGGGGATGGGTCACGAGATGATACGCAAGGCAGCTGAAAAGCCCTATTCAGCAAGGGCTCAGCATCCTTCTCAAAGGCCCCTCCCTGCTCCCGAACGCGGGACTCCCGGAGTCCCAGGTGGGTTCTTGACCCTGATAATGAAAAGTACAACTTTATGAGGACAAGGACTTGGCTAACTCATTAATTTTATTCATAATAGAGAATGAAGGCACAGGAAGGCTGAGGCAGAGGGCAATAATTGCTTTCTGCTTTTCAAACACTGAACGAAAAGAAAGCAAAGTCACATCCTGCCATCGGAGATGAGGGGTGGGGATGGCACTCTTGTTTGCCCTCCTTTCGGTTTTGTCAGAATTGATTTTTTTTTAACCTTTTCGGGCGTCTTCGTTTCCTCATTCCAGTCATTCTGTTTCATTAGCGGGAGATGCCAGTCCCTTTTCTCATTAGCTTTGCAACCTCCCAGGATCCCCTCCCCTTCCCACCTTCCTTACCCCCACCCCCACCCCCGGGGCGCACTGCGGAGGAGAGGCGGTAATTAGAGACTGCTGGTCCTTGTTGCTGCTGCTGCGGTAATGGTGGCATTTATGCATCCTAAGGAAATCCGCGGTGCCTCGGCTAGCCCTGGCGTCCGGGGTCAGCCCCGGACCCCATCCCCGCTCCGTGACCTGCGGTACATAAATCACCGCTGGGCGGGCCGGGAGCTGATGCTCTGGCCCAGTTTCAACCACTGTGTAATTCTTGCATCCCTGCCTTCCGCTTTAGCTCTTAGCTTTCCATTTTAGCGTAGCCTGGAGGAGAGCGAGCAGGGGAGGAGAGGGAGAGGGAATGATGGCTGTCTTCAAATATTTGAAGGGCTGTTTTGTGGAAGAGAGATTACACTAGTTCTGCTTGGACCCCGAGGGCAGAAGCAGGGATGATGGCCGGAAGTTATGGGGGACACCTCCAGCGATGGCATGGGCTGTCTCATGAGTTCCTCATCATTAAATTAATCAAGAAACATTCAATAAAAGTCAGGCACTATAGTAGGGGAGGGTAAGCTAAGACTAGATGGCCCCTTGTCAGGAATGTAATAGGAAGAATTAGTACTTTGGAAAGGGTTGGAACTGGAGAAAGTCTGGTATTGCTGAAAGAGGACCACTTTGGGAGTGGGAGAATCGGGACTCAAATCCTGCCTCCTGGCACTACCTGTATGCCATCAAGGTCACTGAATTTCTGTGGGTCTCAGTTTCCTCATCTGCAAAATTAGCTGACTGAATATAGTCTTTTTTTAATTAAAGATTTTTATTTTCAAAATATATATGGATAATTTTTGACATTCTCGCTACAAAACTCTGTGTTCTAATTTTTCCCTCCTTTCCCCCATCCCCTCCTCCAGTTGCCAAGTGATCCAATATATGTTAAACATGTGAAATTCCTCTAGACATATTTCCACAAATATGCTGCACAAGAAAAATCTAATCAAAAAGGGAAAAAATTGAGAAAGAAAATAAAATGCAAGTAAACAACAAAAAGAGTGAAAATATTATGTTGTGATCCACATTCAATTCCCATAGATCTCTCTGTGTGCAGATGGCTTTCTTTATCACAAGACCATTGGAACTGGTCTGAATCACCTCATTCTTGAGCCATGTCCATCAGTATTGATCATTGCTGTTGCTGTGTATAATGATTTCCTGGTTCTGCTCATTTCACTTAGCATCAGTTTATGTAAGTCTCCACAGGCCTCTCTAAAATCATCCTGCTGATCACTGAATATAGTCTTAAAAGACTTAAAAGACCCTTTTATATCTGAAAGCTGTGATCTAATGACCTCTAACTTTTCTTCCAGTTCAAACAAGAAAGGTATGTTATAGCCTGACAAATATGTATTATACATGTGTAACCTATATTAGATTTCTTGCTGTCTGGAAAATGGGGAGGTAAGAGATGGAGAATAAAAATTAAAGCAAAATCATACAAAAATGTGAGACTATCCTTATATGTATTTGGAAAAAATAAAATACTATTGGAGAAGGAAGGAAGGAAGGAAGGAAGGAAGGAAGGAAGGAAGGAAGGAA
>JAJPUD010006242.1:45209-100296 GCA_023553655.1 Myrmecobius fasciatus | reverse complement strand
CACACACACACACACACACACACACACACACACACACACACACCATTCCCTCAAGTCATCCCAGCAGAGAGTTCAGAATTCCCAACACGTCTCTTCTCTCCCTCTCAGTGTCTGTCTAGATGGAGATTGCAAAATAAAGAGACAGGTAGATAAATAGAAGGAGAGGAGTGGGCAGAGATAGGACTACAGTTTCCTAGAGAATTCCCAAAAAAGAAGGTAGTTTAGGTAGTTGAAGCCAGGGGAATGGGCTAAGAAGGACGACTCTTTTGAACTCCTGCAATCAAATGAATCATCGATCTGGGAAAAAACCAGGGCATCTTGTTACATTCTCTTGGGGATTGAGGATAATAACTTACTTACATGGTTATCTAAAGAGATATAAAGTGCTTTCCTTGCAGCAACCCTATGAGGTGGATTATGAGGTATAGTATATATAAATGAGAATAGAGGTTATAGAATCTGCCTATGGTCAAACAGCAGATAAGTATGAGCAAGTTGGATTCCTTGGTCTATAAAGTCCTATTTTTGCTCTCAGTGATATAGCCCTAATGAGTGTGAACCCATTTCTTCTGTCTCCAAGTTTGGTGCTCCTTTAAATATATCAGAGTAAAACTGTGAGGCTTCAAACTACACTAAGGATTTTGAGACAGTCTATATAAATATTAAAAAGTATGTGTAAGGAGAATAATAGATTTTTAAGATCATAGGGTCACGATTTATAGCTATAAAGAAATCTCAGTGACCATTAGTCCAACTCCTTCATTTTACAGATTAAAAAAAAACTGAGGCCCCAGAAGGTAACTTGTACAAAGTGATAGGGGAGACAAAATTTGAATTCAGATCTTCTGGCTTCATTTCCAGAGAAATGAAGTGAAGGAAACAGTCATTATTTATGGGGAGCTCCCAGTTTTAAATGGGGAGGGGACTGACACATGTACCTAGGCTTTGCAGCCAAAGAGACAAATAAAAATATAATATCAACTGAGTGTGTGAATGCTGAAGGAATGAGGAATAATAGAGCATGGTTTGGTGGGGCAGAAATTGGTGATCAATACCTATTGGCATCAATAATCCTTATCTATTAGAGTGAGGAGTAGAATAAAGGTCTGTCCTTCCAAAGAACAGAATTCTACAGCCCCCCAAAATGGAGGAAATAAATTGATCTCAGTCCCCTCCCTTCATTTTTTTTTCTGAAGCAATTGGGGTTAAATGGCTTGCCCAGGGTCATACAGCTAGGACATGTTAAGTGTCTGAGGTCAGATTTGAACTCAGATCCTCCTGACTTCAGGGCTGTTGCTCTATCCACTGCCCCACCTAGCTGCCCCCTCCCTTCACTTCCTTAAAGAAATGTTGTATATAAGAAGATTATAGATTTATAGTTGGAAGGTACATATAGACCAACTCTAATTTTATAGATAAGGAAACTGAGGGAGACCCAGAGACATTAAGTAAACTGACCAATGCTACACTGGCTAGTAAGTAGCAGAAACAGGATCTGAACTCAGATCTTTTGCCTTCAAACGCAGCTCTCTTTAACAAACATGCTTCATTTCAATATTATTAACATGTAGTGGACTTCCTGCCGTCTAGGGGAGGGGAGGGGACTGGGGGTAAAATTTGTAATGGAAAGCTTTGTAAAGATCAATACTGGGGAACTACCCATACATATGTTATACAAATAAAAAGCTTTAATAAAAAAAACATGCTTCATCTCATTTTACCTCATAGCAATCTTGTGAAGGAAGTAATAGAAATATTATGACTCCCATTTTCCAGGTAAAGAAACAGAGACCCAGAAAAATTAAATGGCTTACTCAGGACTAAGCTATGTGCTGGGCACAACAGACTACTATCTCCTATCACCTCCCAGTGAAGTGTGTATCTATAATGGTTCCTTGTGAAAATTCCTTCCTGTGCGAGTCTTTCCAGACAAGGGAAAGGAAATCATGGAACCCAGGGATGTGACCGGCTTCCATCATTCTCAAGCCAACACTGCAACTTCAATCCAAAGAACATTTTCCCCTATCCAGCTGGGGTTCTACCTGAATGATTCAAGTAATCATCTCAATTCTATCCTTCAAGTTTCCATGTAGACAGTTCCAAGTAGTGATGATGAGGCTATGAAGAGAGGTGTCTCTACAGTCATTGGTGTTTGATAATAAGCTTTGACAGATAAAATCCTCCAGGGAAACCCCTGACTCCTCCACCCTCCAAACTGCAGTGTTTCCTTAATGGGAAGGTTTCACATTCTCCCAGAATAGCACATCCAGTTTCTTTTCCATTTTGCTTAATGTCCCCATAACATATTAACATACCCACACTCAGAAAGAGAGAGAAAGAGGGAGATGGAGAGAAAGAGAAACAAATAGACAAATAGACAAAGACCCAGAGAAAAACAGAGATACAGAGACTGGGGATAAAGAAGAAAATAAGATTCCTTTAAAGTATTCATTTTCATTTTCAGATTTATTAATAAGAACCTCCAAATGGCAATCAAATGAACAGAGCTTATTTCATATTCAGCCCTTACCCATTCCTTCTAAGCCCTCATCATGATCCATTCCTTCACCTTCCTTATTAATCTTATTAATCTCACAAGTTAATAGAACCTTAAAGAAGAAAGGAAGCTTAGAAATTTTCTACCACCGAACTCCTGATTTTACAGATGAGAAAAATAAAGTCTGATCAATCAATGAATCAACAAGTATATTAACTTCCTCTGAGGTTCACTCAATCCAAATTTACTGTTTGATCAAGATTCTGGTAACTATATCCTACTGACCTCCAGTTCATTTTCCTTTCCACAGCATGTTCAGTGCCTGGCTCACAGTATTCCTACCCTCCCTAATTCCTGCCCTCATACTATGAGACTTCAATGTGTGTATTGATACTCCCTCAAACACCCTAACTAACCAGTCCTCAGTTCTATTGCCTTCCCTCTATGGAAAACCTCCAGTTTATCCTGTATGTTTTTTGCTCTCATATAGATGTTGTTGTTCATCCTTAATTCAGGGCCAATGACATCAGGAGGAGGATGTCTTAACTTGCAAGTGAATTGGATGAGGCAGAGCCATGAAAGTCATCAATCTCACTGTGTCCTTCAGAGTCATCAATCAGCAGCAAGACATAACTCAAGATGACTGGCCATGGCCCCTCTTATTGTCCCCCCATTAGTCCTTGAGCTCCCTGAGACCAGGGATTGTTGTTTGCCTTTCTTTGCATTCCTAGTACTTAACACAACATCTATCACATAGTGAGCACTTAATGTTTGCTGATTAACTGATTGGCTTACTTTGTGCCAGACACTGTGCTAAGTGCTAAATAAGCAAAGAAAAAGAAAATGATGGTCCGTGACTCCAAGGGGCTCACATTCTAATAGGAGAGAAATAGGGGCACAAATTGGTACAAAACAGATAGTGGAGTGTAGAATAAATGCAGGGGGACCTTAGCAGCTGAGGGGAATAAGAAAGACCTCCTGAAAGATGGAGGTAGTGTCAGCTGAGTCTTGAAGGCAATCAAGGATTCCATGAGGGAGAAGTGAGGAGGAAGAAGTCACAGCCAGCTCAAAGGCATAGAAATGGGAGATGGACCATCTTATCTGAGGAAAAGCCAGAATCCTGGGCTGGAAGGACCAGAGAGTATGTGCAAGGGAGGTGCATGGGAGAAGACTTGAGAGGAAGACGTAAGACTCAGTGTCGGGTCTCCTGCCTGCCTTGTGCAATGCCTTCCACACTGCCTTCCTTCTTTTTAGTTCTCATAGGGCTCTGACCGGATCATAACCATTTTCTTATGGATGGTCTTAATCTGAGGCTTCCGAGACTCCATTCCCACCTTAGGCAGAGAGTGTGGGCAAGCCCAACTCTGCTTCTCATTGCTGACTCTATCCTGCAGCTTGGCTCTCCAGCCCTGTGAGGATTTGCTGCAGAGAAATCAGATTAATCATGCTGCTTGGCTGCCACAGAATTTGTAGCAGGACTAACTGAGGCCAGCCCAGCCAATTTGGCTGAAATACATCACTTGTTCACCCTCATCACCTGCCTCCTCTAACAGGTCCCCACTTTCTTTCTCCCTTTCTCTTTCCCATTTTCAGCCTGAAAGCACCTCCTTTAATGGAGAGATGACTTTTCCAGCATTTTCTCTTATGTCAAGGGAGATGGCACCCAAGACTGACCCTGCAGACCCCGTGACAGTCCCACATACATGGGGACACAAGCTTGCACAGTATGGGTACCTCACACCCAAGATAAGGCATGGTGAGTAGGACCATCAATGTGTTTTTACAGCTCAGATACAAACAGGATGTGTGATCCTGGGCAGGATACTTACCCTCTCTCTAAATTCTAGTTTCTAAACTCTCTTCAATAAAAGGGTTAGATTTCAGACAGTGGGCTCATCAAAACGTTGACAGAAGGAGGGACACATTGTTCTATGGGAAGAGCTCGCAATGAGATGGTTGGGCATTTCCATGAAGCAATGGGTAGAGTGGTAGAGTATTTGAAGCCAAGAAAAATTGACTTCAAATCTTGCCTCTGACCCTCACTACCTCTGTGGCCATCAGCAAGTCAATTAACCTCTCTTAGACTCAGTTCCTGAAACCCATCTGTAAAATGGAGCTATTACTGTCTATAAAAATACTGCCCTCAAAGGCTTGATCAAATGGGATATGGGAGTGCTTTGCAAACACTATACAAATGTCAATTACTATTATTGCAATTTACCCATCAATAGTACTAAACATAAACACTACCCAGGTAGATCAAGAACCGTATCAGAGCAGATACCAGTTTCCCCAGTCGAGACTCTGAAGCAAGAGAGGCTATTTCTGCATCCAAGGCATCTTTTGCAAATGGCCTGGAATGAAATTAAGCAGCAGTTTGGTTACACTTTAATCACCACAGGCAGATCAAGATGCCACTGTGATGGCAACACAGGGATCTATATTTATTGTCTTCCGGGGATTTGCATTGGAGATGCAATGATCTTTCCACAAGGCACCCAATTTATTCATACAGAGGCAGCATAGCATTGCAACTGTAAGTAATGCTAGCAGCCTCACTCCCTGAGCCAGGAGCTAGGAACCTAAGCCTGAGCTTCCCACCCCAGTCTCAGAAAACTCCTCTGAGCCCACGGTTTGGTCTTGCCTCCTTGCCTCCTTTACAAAAGGCATCCAGACGACACCTTAGAAAAATGTGCCATTTTTTTCAGGGCTTCTTACTGAAGCATCCGAACTACAGACGACTGAGTGGTGATTAATGATGGAAAGGTATCAATGCTATCAGTTACAAAGTATGAGAAACCTGAGTAGCCATTGAGAACTCCACAGACACTGTGGTTAGACACACTCCCCACAAGATCAAAGAGTTGGGAGGGACCTCAGGAACTAAACCAACATGGTACCGACCAAGAATCTCTTCAACTGCATTCCCAGCAAGTGAACATTCAGTCTCTGCAATAAGGAAAAACCCAATCCCCACCTCCTGAAGGCCATACATTTTACTTGTAGACTGCTCCACTTGTCAAGAAATGCCCTTTATCCATCAACAAACATTATGGAGTACCTACTATGCTGCTGCAGGAATGTATAATGCATAGAGAGCTAGCCTTGAACTTAGGAATACCTGGGTGATCCATCTTTTCCACATATTAGCTCTTTGACCTGGACATGGCACTTAACTCTAGTGTTCTAGGCTATTTTCTAAGAATATGTGTGAGCTGCAGAGGAGGAGCTGCAATTGGAAAATTGATGATGATGATGATGATGATGATGATGATATAGAATTTATGCAGCATTTTAAGGTTTACAAAGCACTTCACAAATACTATTTCATTTCATCCTTACAACTCCAGGAAGTAGATATTGTTATTATCCCCATTTTATAGATGAAAAAACTGAGGCAGATGGAGTTTAAGTGATTTGTCCAGCTAGTAAGTGTCTAAGACTGGACTTGAACTCAGTCTACTGTGCAACCTACCTACCTTTCTTGAAAATCACAGGTCCAGTCCCTATCTCTGGCTCTATTATGTGGCAGGCACTGGTGATGCATATAGCAAAAGTGAAATATCAAACCTCTCTTGGACCAGCTCTGTTGTTGTTCAGTCATTTTTAGTTGTGTCTCTGACTCTTCCTGACCCCAGTTAGAGTTTCCTTGGCAAAGATACTGGAGGGGTTTTCCATTTCCTTTTCCAGCTTAATTTACAGATGAGGAAACTGAGGCAAACAGGGTTAAGTGACTTGTCCAGGGTCACATAGCTAGGAAGTGTCTAAAGCAGATTTGGACTCAGGAAGAGGAGTCTTTCTGATTCCAGGTCCAGTTCTATCCACCATACCACCTAAATGCCTCTATGAGGGGCAGGTAGAATGTGTCTAATCATTCTTCCACACGATAGTCTTTCAAGTACTTGAAAGGGAGCCCTGGCTCCCTTCTCCTGGTCTCCAGACATGTCCCTAGTTCCTTCATGATTACTCTTCTCTGGATGTTCTCTAAATTGTCTTTAATTTTCCTAAAACGGGACTAAGACTCCAGATGTAGTCAGGTTGAGCAGGATACAGGAGAATTATCAACCCTATACTTTCCTTATTGCAGCTTAAGATCATATTAACATTTTGACTTGCATAACATCCTCATGTTGAGCTTGTAGTCCACTGAAATCCTTAGATCTTTTTCAGATAAACCTCTGTCTAACCTTACTTTTGCTATTCTTTACTTGTACAATTGACTATTTAAACCTAAGTAAAAGACTTTGCATTTGTTCCCATTAAATTTCATCTTGTTAGATTTAGGTCAACATTTTAGCTTGTTGAGATCTGTGGATGGATATATATATATTTTTTAGCTCTTGAATTAAACTTGAACATAGACAAAGGAAAATAAACAATTTTTGATATTTAGAAGCTGGATGTGAAAGAGACCCCAGGAATTATCTAGTCCAGTGTTTTTAAACTCAAATAGAAACGAGTGCTACTAATGTATACGTAAGGATCTTTACAGTATACATATTGACAATTTAAATATATATAATCATTTCAGTCATGTCCAACTCTTTCTGACCCCACTTGGAATTTTCTTGGCAAAGATACTGGAATAATTTGCCATTTCCTTCCCTAGGTCATTCTACAGATGAGGAAATTGAGGTAAATAGAGTTAAGTGACTTGCCTTGGATCATAACAGGGCAGTTAAGTGGCACAATGGATAGAGTACTGGGACCACAGTCAGTAAGACCTGAGCTCAAATTCTGCCTCAGACACTAAAGTTACTTAATCTTGCCTGCCTCCCTTTCCCCAACTGTAAAATAAGCTGGAGAAGGAAATAACAAACCATTCTGATATCTCTGCCAAGAAAACTCCAAATGGGGTCCCAAAGACTTGACACAACTAATTGACTCAAAAATAAGAAATTTAGTAAGTAACATTAAAATTTTTCTTGTGTTCTTATTTATTATATTAAGTATTCCCCATTACATTTTAAACTAGTTTGGCCCTAGGAGTCAGGCAACTCGAAGTCTAAGTGTTTGAACCCTCTGCTCTAGCTCAATCCCTGTAATTTATAAAAAGGGAAAATGAAGCCCTGAGACATGTGATTTCTCTAAATTCACACAAATTGTAAGTAGGAGGCCCATGATTTATTCTCTTCAATCAAACTCTTTGATTTCTTTTTTCCTCTTCTTCCCATCCAAATATGAGTTCCAATTCCAAATCATAGAATCTTATGAATTTATAATCTATACTTATTGATTTTTTTCATTCTTTCATTGAGCAATAAGTCCCTACTATGTATAATTACTATTCTAGTAGGGTAATGGGGAGAAGAGGGGAGCGCAAACAATGGTAAAGATAGGAGCCTTTACTGGCATGGAGCTTACATTTTAGCACTAGAGTTTTTAATCCACCAAACAGAAAATAACCCAACACAATAAGAGAAGCTGCAATGACATCTCCTAAGAGATAACATCTTACTCTAAAGGAAAGTGCCCTGAGAAAGCTGAATAGTCAGAAACCCCAGTGATGCTTCTGCTTAACCATTGATGTTCAGACATTTTCTTTTAAGGTTAAAGAACCAAGAACTTAGGAAGTTCTACCAAAGTTCTGGTGACAAAGCAACTCATTTGCAATTGAATGAATTGCCCAAATTTGCCTAAAATGAAATTGCCCAAAGATTAAAGTTAGTAGAAATAGCTTCCTGAAGATCTTTCAGGAACTTCTTTCCTTTAAAGCAAAAATTGTTAACCTGGGAATCACAGTGCATAGAACCTAGGCAGGAAAAAAAAATTCCATCTATATTTTCACTAACTTTCTGTTTCTTTTGTAATATTATTCATCTTATTTTATGTATTTAAAAATATTCTGAGAAGGGGTCCATAGATTTTACCAGGCTGTCAAAGAGGTTCATGACATTAAAAATAAGCCTAAGAACCCCTTCTTTAGAGAGTAGAAGGGATAAAGTCCAAGTGGAAAGGATGATGAATTTGGTCGAAGCCCTAATTAAGAATAAGAACATGAATAAGTCTACTCTGGGTCTTACTATACTCTCCAGAATGGTGCTCTCTCTAGAGGACAAACATAAATAGGCTCATAGGATCATTGGACCAAATTGGAAGGAACCTTACTCGTCCAAGAGTAATCATGGATCCATGAGATCTCAAAACCCATCTAATTCAATTTAAAGATGAGGAAACAAATCAAAAGGGGCTAAGTGGCTTGCCCAAGGCTACACAAGTAAGCATTCATCTAGTCCAAGTCTATAATTTTCCATTTGAGGAAACTGAGGCCCAGAGAAATATTTATTTCCTCAAAATCAGTATCCATGACAAGATTCAATCTTGGGTTCATTGACTCCAAATCAAGTCTCTTTCCCATTCCCTCAGATTGGAAGAGATACCACATTAAATCAGATACAAGGTCTATGCAGCCAGTTTTCTGACCCTGGCAGCCTATCAAGGGGATATTTTGTTAGAAGGCATGGTAATTGAACCCCATGATGGCATCTCCAAAGATTAGCGACGGATTTTCAACATCCCAGCTACAGCAGGTTTTTTGTTGGTGACATTGGCTTGGTATCAGGGTCCCTTTGCCTGGCCAGCTTTAGACCACCTGTCCCACATTATCTTCCCTCTCAGCTCACCCCATGATAGCTGAGATTCTCCTCCACACCTGGGAGTAAGCCAGCTTTTTGGAGTTCGAGGGAGAGAGTCAGAAGCTTTGCAGACTCAGCCAGAGCAGTTCCAAGCTCTTCCTACCCCTGCAAAAGGACAAATGGCAGCAACCACCCTACCCCCTCCGTGTAATGAAGCCATTTGAAGCTGTTCGGCAGGATTATTGACTAAAGAGCGTTAAACAGGCTTTTGGAATCAGCAGTACTTAAGACATCCAGGGCGACTTGGTTTTGAGATGGCTGTCTGATCTGTTGTTTAGCAATAGATTGTAATTCCAAACACGATGTTAGTTATTCCACTGTGTGGATTCTAATTAACTGTCAGAAATACATTGTTGAGGGGATGATGGATTATGCTTGGGAACCTATTAATACAGCTCATTCAGTCCTGCCCAAGTGTAGCCCAGAACCCTAAGAAATTGGCTCAGGGGCTTCCACATCTGAAGTGAGAAGACCCTCAATGGCCTATTCATTGAGCGCAATTAAGATGCCATTAGTGCCATCTCTGCTGCACCTTCCATGGTAGAGCCATAAAGGCTCAGTATTTACTTCAGGCAGGAAAGTGGTGGCAGGTAGAGGGAGCAGGATGGTCCTCCATCTGGCTGTGTTGCTCCCTATAAATGCACTCACTTTTATATATTACCCATGTCTCTCCCTACTCCTAAAGTACACTTAACCTTGGCCTGGACTTCATTAAGGATCTATAATTTCATTAGAGTAGGCAATACCTCCACATATTATAATTTCCCCATACCGCAGGGTCATAGAATCTCAAAATCTCATGTACCTTTGTGGAATAACCCATACCCAGAGTGATCTCATTCATTGATTATTCAACAAATATTCAATTATCAAAGCTTTATTAGCCCTCCCATATTAATAAAAGGTATAATAATAATTAACATTTCCATAACACTTTAAGGTTTGCAACATGATCTTCAACAGCCCTGAGAAATAAGTGTTATTATTATCATCCTGATTTTTCAGATGAGGAAACTAAGGCAGACAGAATAAAGTGACTTAGCCAGCATCACACAAATAGTAAGTGTCTGGGGACAGACTTGAACTCTTCTTTTAGGCTCCAGATTTGGAGCCCTATTCATGTGACATCTAATTGCCTTTGACTTAATCGCATATGCTTTAGCTTTCTTATTAGATTATAAATCCTGCAATGGAGGGGGTTATGTCACTTTCATCTATTTATCTTTTACAATAATATATTGTATATATGCCCAATGCTCAATGAATGTTTGTTAAATGAAAAGTTTAATGAAAAGTCAATCACGATCTTTCCCAGCCTTGGGCCACATATCATGTTTGCTTATATTGCTATACAATTGTGTGGTTTAGTATTATGGGATCTAAGAGAGGGAGGAGATCTTGGAGGCAATTAGTCAACCAGCATTTATTGAGTACTTACTGTGTGCCAGGAGCTGTGCTGAATGCTAGGAATACAAGAAAAAGCAAAAATCAAGGGTTTTGCTTTTAAAGAGCTTACATTCTCATGGGAACTACCTTTTCATTATCTGCTTTCCCTTCTCAACTCAATCTCTTATCTTCTGTGGCTTCTTTCAAAACCCAGTTTAAATCTCACCTTTTGCAAGGGGTCTTTCCCTCTCCCACCCCCAAGAAAAAAGCCCCTTCTTTTTGAGACTATTTTCCACATTCACTTTATTATATCCAGAATGTATAATTTTTATAGGCAAATGATTAAAACGCATAAGGTCTTCCTTTGAGATCCAACTTCTAGGTAGGTAAAGACCCAGGAGCCTGCCTCACAGCAGGCAAGATGGGACAAAGGTAGGAGCTGAGGGAGTCTGGGCAGGAGGTGGATCGGGTCCAGGAAAGGCCTTTGGGCAAAGATAGAGGCCAGAAATTGTGCTAAGAAAGAGACCAGAGGCAAGAGGTTTGGATTAAGACTGATACAGTCCCTGAGACATCCCTGGAGGAATTGGGCCAGAGCCAGGTGCTGGGGTGTGGAACTGAATTTTAGGATTTAGATGTTTATTGAATTTACTTCAATTCAATTCAATTCAGAAGTGAATTCATAAATGAGGAAAAGGCACAGGTTGAATGATTAATCTTGGAATTCTATTGAAGAATACTCTTCCTCTCATGCAAGAATGAAGGAAGAGAAGACAGAAAAGAGACAAATACTTTTACATGGAAAGGAGGAAGAAAGAGGGACTCTGCTGGATGACCTCAATTTTCTCAGAAAAAGAGCCTGAGTCTGTAAGAAGTGAGAAAAGAGTAAGACGGGAGGCTTAAATAGAGTGAAGATTTGGAAGTAAACAAAACATCAAAAGAGTCAAATACAAGGATTTCAGAGAAGGAGTGAGAACCCAGCTCAAGTCAGACACCAAGAGTTTGGAATGGGTTAAACCAGTCCCAGAAAGCAAAGGTTTGATGACTCCTTTTCAGCAAAGTTCTCTGGCCTTGGATCAGTAAATTAATTATGTGTAGAGACTGTCCCAGCAGAGTGTTAATGCTATTGACAATGAAGTGAGTGGCCCTGAAATCCAGGCTGCCCACTAAATTAAATATAATTGGGGGAAATTAAGATATAATAATAATAATAGTAATAATAATGAGAAGAAATAGATCTCCCAAGGCCCTAAGATTCTTTACCCAAAAAAAAAAATGTTCAATGTAACCAGAGAAAGAAAAGGCTTGTAAGAATTAGGAGATTCCGATTGGATCGGCCTGACTTTTGTGAGTGGAATCAGCTAATTCTGCTTGAGAATTAAAGGTTGTGAGTTCAAAGCAAGCTAAGGTTAGTAAAAGACCCAGGGACTTCACTGTGCTCATCTGTCTCCTCTGATTCCCGCTCAGGGAATCCTTCTGGGATTATTGCAAGGGCATCGCTCATCGAAACCATTACCATGCATCTCACAGAAATGAAGTGTTTCCATTTTAGAAGCTCTCCCACTTATCCCAGATTTCAATCATCTGAAATGTCACAGTGTTCCCTGATCCAACCCAGCCGCCAGTAATGTGTATATATCAGTCTTGTAAATTGATGGGGGAGGGGAGGAACAAGGAGGAGATAGACAGGAATCTTCTCTACCCACAGAATCTTCCCCATCCCTCCCTCCGTCGGGGGCCTGTGGTCCTGGGAAAGCCTGAGTCTGGTACCTAAGGGAGGGGGAGAGCACCAGCACTTTCCTTTTCACACATTTTTGCCTTCTCCACTGCTCACTTTCTGTCCTGGCGTGGAGAGGCAAGTGAAATCTTTCATTTCCATTTGTATGGTCCCCACAGGAATCGGGATGCGAGAACAGCTGATCACCAGCTTCCATAATCACTATCATCTAAAACCTCTTATTAAGTACCTATTCATACAGAACCATTATTCTGGGTGCTCCACAAAGGGAACACAAGCCAAGTCCCAGCCCTCCAGGAACCTCTCCCTGCACAATTCTTCCCTATTCTCTCTCTTTTAATCCTCACAATGATCCAGTGAGGTAGGCTTGACAAGGGTGATTATCCCCATTTTACAGAAGTGGGAATGTAAGTTCCAAAAGGTTAAACAGCTGTTGAAAGCCATAAAGGTAAGACTCGATAGCCACGGCTGCAACCTATGTCTTCAGAGGCAAATACACATGCTTCTCCTGGATTGGGGTGCAGTGGATAGAGCACTAGTCTTAGAGTCAGAGAATTCAAATCTAGCCTTAGAAACTTCCTACCAGTGTGACCCTGGGAAGTCATCTAATTTGTGGCTTGAGTCAAGTTTCCTCAACTGTAAAATGATGGTAATAATAGCATCTATCTCCCAAAGCTTATTGGGAAGATCTAATGAAATAACATTTATAAAGTGCTCAGCACGATTCCTGACATGTAGTAGGTGCTTAATAAATGCTTGTTTATCTCTGTGTGTATATGTGTGTACAAATACATACATGTACATACACACAGATAGTCACCTCTTAACTGCAATTGTTGGAGAGTGAGAAGCCAACCAAGAGTTGGAAGCCTCCCATCTTGCACATACTATTGTCACCAGACTCTTATCTTTACTGAACCCGATCTGTAATTGTGACTTTCCTTGTGTATCAGACCTGATTTTATGTGTTGACCTTGCTCCTTATCATCCAGGGCCCTTCTGCTTTTAACATCTTCACACTTTCCAGTAACTGACCTAGCACTGCCTCGGGGCTTCCATAAACCAAGCTGTGACCTAAACACTCTCCTTGTTCCCTGGGGTGCTTAGTTTGCAGAGAACAAGCCCCAAGGAAAATTCTGTCCAGAGCTGTGCACCAGGGATGAACCATCAGTATTAGGATAACTTTTCAGTTTTTTTATCTGTCAATTAATCCTCCATTGGGTTGTTGGTCTGTACAGTTATTTACAGATGGGCTCCTGAGTTGCTTCTATGTATTCATCTCTGTGCTCAGGAAACACAAAAAAAATGGAGGGAGAAGTCTTTAATCAGGAAAAGCTTCATGTAGAAAGTGATATTTGAGCTGAGTTTTAGAAGAAACAAGGGATTCTAAAAGGATGGAAGTAAGGACAGAGGATATGAGGGACAGAGATAGGAAATGGGAAATGGGCATTCCATATGAGCAACAGAAAGAAAACTGAAGTATATAGAGTGCGTTGTTATTGTTCTTCATTCATTTCAGTTGTGTCCACCTCTTCATGACACCATTTGGGATTTTCTTGGCAAAGATAGTAGAAAGGTTTGCCATCTCCTTCTCCAGCTCATTTTGCAGATGGGGAAACTGAGGCAGAGTTAAGTGATTTGCCCAGGGTCACACTGAGTCTGATGCTGAATTTGAATCCAGGAAATTCTTAACTCCAGGTCCAGAGCTCTATCCACTGCTGCCATCTTGATGTCCATAGAGTATGTAAAAACATGTAAAATACTGTAAGATTGGAGCCAGATTGTAAAGGGTTTTAAACACTATTGCAATAAATAGCATGATGGGTCTAGTCAACTGCCAAGACCACTCTTCCAAACACCCATTCCCAGCCCCTCCTCAAAAGCTTTCTAAAGCTTCCCCATTAGCTATTGAATATAATCCACACTTTTAAATGGGGTATTCAGGCTCTTGTGCAATCTGGCTCCAAACCTGCCTTTCCATATTTGTTCCACATTACTCCCCTTCACACTCTTCAACCCAGCCAAACTGGAATTAATGAATGTTAGTTGAATTATATTGAAGCTGTGCTTGCCTCTGTGACTAAATTAGACATATTTGGGATAAAATCCTCATGTTTGGTAGCTCATCAATGCTAATTTTTTTCTATATAGATTTTTTTTATTTTCACATATTTGCTAGTCAAATCCTTGTTGAAAAAGCTTCCTTTCCTTGGGAGAATGGAAGAGGGAAAGGGGATAGCATATATACTAAGGCCAGGAAAACTGGGGCAGGGGAGGGCAGGAGTGGAAAAACCAAGACACAGGAATCTCTGAGGCTTAATAAGGATTGACAGCAAAAAAAGAAACAGTATTGCCTGCTACCCAGACAGCTCTGGTGTGCCATCAGTTAGATAATATGTAAAGAAAAACCCCAGGTGTGCCAGAGGCTGAGGATGGGCCAGGGAGAACTCTATCCCTTCATGCATGGAGAAAAATCTCACTCCCTGCATTAGACTTTCTTTATTAATTTCAGTCCTTTGATTCTGACTCATATTCAGAGATCTTTCTCCAATATGTCTAGAGCTCTTCACAGATTAAGTGTATGAGTAAGGGCAGAGAAAGGAGGTGGAAACAAATCCTACTGAAATCATCCTTTCAAGCTAGTTCTTCTTCAGCCTCAAGCGAAACCCAAGCATTCCCATGCCTGACACTGGACACTCCTCCTGCTGCTGACAATAACAGCTAACATTTATAGATTTCTTTAGGGTTTACAAAGAGCTTAACATAGTTTGATTCATTTTGTGTTCTTCATCTGGTGCATGATAAGTAGGTGTTTATGGAACGATTCTAAAAATCATCTACAAGTAGAGATGGAAGCCATTCTAGTTTGTCCTGAAGTCTGGCAGAGTTTAGGGCACTGGACTTGTAATTACAAAGACCTGTGTTCAAATCCTCTCTAGGATACTGACCAGGTTTTGCGGCACTGGCAAGTCACAACCTCCCTGAACCTCACTTTTCATATCTGTAAAAAGAGGGTTGGACCCCTTTGCCTTCCAAGGTCTCTTCTACTTCTAATTACCTAGATGTCAGCCCTAGCCTCCCTGGGCTTCAATGCCAGCATCTGCAAAGCAAAGTAAATGTTCTTGGTGTTATACCCTTCCAGCTCTAGAACTGTGTGTTCTGAGCCCTGCATTCTGGATCAAGAAATATCCCCTGAGAGATTACAATAAGCAGGAAGCCAGAAGGCAGATATATAATAAATGAGTGTGTGAACATCCCCCTAAGTATCATAAAAGAGCCCCATGCTTTCTCCGCTCCCCCCAGAATTAGGCTCTCTCATTCCTATCACGAAAAAGCTAAGGGGTTCTTTGCCAGCCACACTCTCCTCCAACCTTCTATGGGCACTGTCCTGGAGCAGTGGTCTGTCCATTAATTCCTGGGATCTGAGGGTGACAGCCCCTGGCTGGGTAAAACTCTTCTAATCCTGCAAACCAAAACCTGATCAGAAAAGCCATTTTTCACCTTTTATGAAGGTGTCTCTCAGCCTAGCTGTAAGACCCACTTCCTCCCTCTTTTATCTCATCATGGAGAGACTGCACAGGCCTGAAATGAAAAGCAATTAATTGAGGTCTTTTACCAAGACCGACATTAGTTTTTCTCTGCTGAGGCACTGAGTTAATTATTTAATGACATATAAATCCGAGGTATTCATCAGAACTGGGGCTAGAAGGGCAAAGCAAAGCCCGGCTTGCTCTCTCCTCTTGGTTGCCCATTGAGCAACAAGCTCCTTGCAGGGCCCAAGGAGGAACAGCTCCTACCCTATCCCAGAATGAATCTAAAGAACAAGGCGAGAAAAGAAGGGGAGGAGGAACCCATGCAGCGGCTGGCTTCTGGAGAGTCTCCTGTGGAGTCCAGAAGCTATTTCCTTCCCTTCTGAATGAGTCGTTAATTAATTTCCTAGGGCATGTGCCAAGGGATAGAACATCTTTGTCCCACTGAAAACAAAACAAGAGCATATTGATGCAGGAAGATGATGAGCCCATGACAAGCACGTTTGGGCTCTGCTTAGATGCTGTTATGAATGATGTGCTCTCTGCCCAATAGGCCTGGAAGACATGTGAGGAGGCCAAGGATGAATCAATGATGAGGTCACATCACTCTGTTCCATGATCACAGAAGACCTACCCCGGTCTACCATCCTGCATGTGCCGTTGGTAACAGAGAAGAATGAATGGATGTGCTTTAGTTCCCTGAAAGCCTCATGCTGTGCTGGATTTAGAGTTAAGAGGGATTGGAACCCAACTAAAATTGTACTGAAAAAGATGTTTAACAATGGACTCTCTAAAAATAACAGGTACCCACAGCACACCTGTGGGTGTAATCTGAATTATTAATATTTTCTCCATCACTTTCTTTAGTCTGACATCAATAAAACAATAAATCATGCTCTGACTTATTGCATTTCCAAATTTCTGAGGTGTAAATGTTCCCACTGAAAATTTAACAAACCATCTTTCATGAGCCAATTAAAACTGGTTTTTCCAATCCCTCCTCTGGCACTTCCTAGCTATGTGACCGTTAATAATAGCAAATTGCTTAAGCTCTTTGAGCCTCAGTTTCTCATCTGTAAAACAGGCCTCACAGATTGAGAGCTAGAAGGTAATCAGAAGGCTTAAAGATAATCAGGTCCAATCTTTTTATTTTACAGATGAAGAGACTAAGAAGGCTTCAGCCTTTGAGAGATTAGGTTACTAGCTCGGGGTCACACAGCTAGAAATATCTGAGAGGGGACTCATAACCCAGATCTTCCCATTCCAAGCTAATCCTTCTTTCCCCTACACCTTTAGTGCCTAATTCACAAATTGCTGTGGGGATTGAACAGAGAGAATGTATTCCAAGCACTATATAAATGTCAATTGTCATCAGTGCCAATTAATCAATTAACAAACATTATTAAGCATATGCTCTATGGGGTAAACAATTTAGAACAAGATGAAATTCCTGACTTCAAGAAGTTTGCTGATAGAAAGCCAAGATATACAGGGATGATGTACACAAATAATTGCAATGCAAAGTAATTTGAGACAATCATCCAACGAAATTCAGAGGAAGAATTCACTTCTGGTTAGAACAGTCAGGGAAGGTTTCACAGAAAATGAAGCATTTGAGATGGGTCTTGAAGCTGGGTAGAATTTCAATAGACAGAGATGTGGAGTGGGGAATTCTACTTTAAAGGAATAAGAAGTCCAAGGACACAAAAATGAAAATAGAGGCAAAATTTATTTGAGAAATGACCAATAATTCTTTGTCTGGGACCATGGATTTATATAGGGAAGCAGTGGAAGAAAAGGCTGATAAGTTGGGGCCAGGCAAAAGTAGCTCTTGAATGCTTTAATAACGATTTTGAATTATATCTTCATTAGGCAAAGAATCCTCACCATGAAAATTTTTGACTGAGGGAGGAAGGATAATATGGGCAAAGAGTTATTGCAGAAAAATTAATCTGACAGCTCTATATAAAATACATTGGAGGAGCAGATTCAGGAAGACCGTAGAATTTGAAGCCAAAAGGGACCTTAGAGAGCTAACCCCTACCCAATCAATGAATCCTATATATGACTTCCCTTGCAAGCCATCATCCAGCCTCTCCTTGAAGAATGAGCAGACTTTTGCCTGCCAAGATAACTCATTCCATTTTCAGACAGTTCTAATTCTTATGCAGTACTTTCTTAGGTTAAGTCAAAGTTTGCCTCTTTATAATTCCTACCAAATGGTTCTAGTTCTGCTCTTTAGGATTAACCAGAAATCTTTATATACAACTTGATAAAACTTCAGCTAAAACAACCTTCCTGTCCCCTCCTTAAATTGTCTCTTCCCTGATCTAACACACCTAAGTCTTTCATCTCTTTATACAGCTTTTAACTATCCTCACCTACACCAATTAGGCAGGCATTTTTATAGTCTAGACCTGAAGTAATAAGAATTTGATTTGGGGTAGGAATAAATAATTTTGAATTTTGAATAATTAACAGAACTAGTCCACTGAATCAAATTATTTTCTCCATCTTCTCACCAATTGCTCTGCCCATCTCAAGACAACTGCACTCTGAGGCTCACTGTCTCGTTTGATGAGGGGGTCATGATTGCTTTTTTCTTGAGTAATCTTAGCTATGCTATTCACTTCACTCCCAAGTCAGCTCACTTTCTGAACTTCCTTACCTCCCAACTTATTGTTATAAAAAGTGTCCTCCTTCATAGCTTTCTAGCTCTTTATGATTTGTCTTCTAGTAAGCTATAAGGCCCTTGAGAATAGAAATCATCTTGTTTTCTTATATTCATAGCTCTAGTACTTAGCACAGTGTAAATGCTCTGCCTGAATGGATATGGCAGAAAAGAAGGAAACAAGAATAATCCTCACACTTTCAACCTATTTGTCTGAGATGATGATTATATCATTAACAATAACAAAGTTAAGAAAAGGGATTGATTTCAGGAGAAAGATTAAGTCTTAAAATACATATTTTGTTGATTTATTTTCATTTTACAATATCTAGATCCCCCCCCATATTTTCCTCTTCCTTCCTCCCTCCCAGAAAGCCATCCTTTAAAACATTTTTTAAGAAAAGAAAAGGAAAGGGACAGCTAGGTGGCGCAGGAGATAGAGCACCAGCCCTGAAGTCAGAAGGAGCTGAATTCAAATATGCCTCTGATACTTAGCTCGTCCTAGCTCTGTGACCCTGGGCAAGTCACTTAACCCCAATTGTCTTTGCAAAAAAAAAAAAAAAAGGAAGAAGGGAAAAAATGAGCAACCCAATCAACACATTAAAAATAATTGCCATTATATGTAATGTTCCACGCTCATGGAACCACATATCACTTAAGGAACAAAGAGTGGGCTCTTTTTATATCTTTTGTGAAGCCAAACTTATTATTTATAATTTTGCAAAAAAAATCCATTTTTATTATTTTGTGGTTGTTCTTTCTATTTACTACCCTTCATACCAAGAATGCTCCCTTTCCTCATTTTTTCCCTTATGGCTTCCTTCAAGTTTTAGCTCAAATCCTATCTTTTTGCATGAGGTGATGCTAGTGGGAATATGATTATATCCCATTTACCCCACATATATCTTGTATATTCATAACTATTTTCATGTTGTCTTCCCTAATAGAATATAAACTTCATGAGGACAGAGGTCAGGTTTTTGCCTTTCTTTATATCCTTAGAACTTAACACAGTGCCTTGAATAAGTCCTTTACAAGAACTTGTTGCCTTACTGGTTTGTTGACATGACAGTTTTGTAGTCTTTGGGCATATTGTTTTCCTAACTCTACTTATTTCACTTTCCAGCAGTTCATGCACATTCTTCTGTGCTTTTCTCTATCAATCATATTCCTGGAGTATGAAGTATCACAAAATCCCTGCTCCCCTTCCCCTAGCTCCTCTGCATAACACGACCCCAGGCCAGAGGGAAAGCTATCTTCCCTTCAATTTAAATAAGCAAAGTAAGATTCCCTCCTTGCAAAAACTCAAATCATGTAAAATCCAGATGAAGAAGAGCAGTGGGAACAGTAGAGAAAGAAAGGGACAGAACACCACAAACCACAAATGTCCTGTGGGCATCTTCTCAATCTCATTTCCTTAAGGTCCTGGTTTGAAGTTCAAAGAGTAGTAGAAACCAGATAGAAAGAAATGATTAGAGGTCCCATCTTCTTCCTCCTCCTCTTACTATTCTTTCCTCCACATTTACACATTCACTTATAGAAATAATATTTGTAAGGTACTTAGCACAGTGCTTGACACATGGAAACTGCTTAATAAATGTCTGTTCCTTTTCCATTTCCCTTAGCCTAGTGCCATACAAAATTGTATGACAGAGTAAAGGTCAGAAAAACTGGGTTTCAGTTCCGACTCTTATCTTAAGCAAATCATTTAGCTTTATTGGGCTCAATTTCCTAATTTATAAATTGAGAGGTTTATATTAAATAACTTAAGATCCTTTCCAGTTCTATGATCCTATTACCATTTGATTTAACTTTACCTCGGTTTTGCTTGATATGGTCATGACAGCCTAGCAGGAGCTAAAATTAATTATATAGTGCAATATATGTCTATAATAATAATTTTAGTACATTGCAATATATAATAATGATGGTATTATTACATAATGCAATATATTGCATAAGAAAGCCATTACAGGAACTAAACAAAGTGATATATGAAGTCTGAGGGAGAGGTATTAAGTGACCTTGCCTCCTTCAGCCATTTGCTCCCAACTGGAGAAATATGCCTTTAATGGTTCTTTCTTTCTTTTTGCCAGTCACCCATGAAGCTGCATAACCTGGGAGCTCATTTCCAGCAGATTTAGGGAGAGGATGCATGTGGGAGTCTATCATGGGTACAATATTAGGTCAGAATATTATCAGGTTAAGATATTTCTTGCCATTTCAACCCTAGCTACCAGAGCTCTTTTTTTTTTAATTTTATTTAGTTATTTATTTATTTTCTTTTAAGCTTTTTATTTGTATAACATATGTATGGGTAGTTCCCCAACCTTGATCTTTACAAAGCTTTCCAAAACAAATTTTACCCCCAGTCCCCTCCCCTCCCCTAGATGGCAGGAAGTCCACTACATGTTAATAATGTTGAAATGCTCGAGAAGTTATGCAAGAAAAATCCTATCTACAAGAAAAAAAAAGAATCAGAGAAAGACAACATAATGCAAGCAAATGTCAATAGAGATCATGAAAATGTTATGTTGTGGTCCATATTTCATGTCCCTCTTTCTGGGTGTATATGGTTTTCTTCAGTGAACAACTGGAACTAGTTTGAGACAATTCTTTATTGCAGAGAGCCATGTCCATCAGAATTGATCATCATGTAATACTGTTGTTGCTGTGCATGATGATCTCCTGGTTCTGCTCGTTTCACTCAGCATCATTTCATGCAAGTCCCTCCAGGCCTCTCTGAAATCGTCCTGCTGGTCGTTTCTTACAGAGCAATAATATTCCATAACATTCATATACCATAATTTATTCAGCCACTCTCCAATTGATGGGTATCCCTTCAGTTTCCAGTTTCTAGACACTACAAAAAGGGCTGCCACAAACATTCTTGCACATGTGGGTCCCTTTCCCTCCTCTAAGATCTCTTTGGGATATAGGCCCAGTAGAAACACTGCTGGGTCAAAGGGTATGCACAGTTTGACAACTTTTTGAGCATAGCTCCAAATTGCTCTCCAGAATGGTTGGATCCGTTCACAGTTCCACCAACAGTGTATTAGTGTCCCAGTTTTCCCACATCCCCTCCAACATTTATTGTTATCTTTTCCTGTCATTTTAGCCAACCTGACAGGTGTGTAGTGGTATCTCAGAGTTGTCTTAATTTGCATTTCTCTGATCAATAGTGATTTGGAGCAACTTTTCATATGACTAGAGATGGTTTTCATTTCATCATCTGAAAATTGTCTGTTCATATCCCTTGACCACTTATCTATTGAAGAGTGGCTTGAATTCTTATATATATGAGACAATTCTCTATATATTTTAGAAATGAGGCCTTTATCAGAACCATTAAATGTAAAGATGATTTCCCAATTTGATGCTTCCCTCCTAATCTTGTCTGCATTTGTTTTGTTTGTACAGAAACTTTTTAACTTAATATAGTCAAAATTATCCGTCTGGTGTTCAATTAGGAGTTCCAAGTCTTCTTTGGACATAAATTTGTTCCATCTCCACAGGTCTGATAGATAAACTATATTACGTTCCTCTAACTTGCTTACAAAGTCCCTCTTTATATCTAGATCATGAACCCATTTAGATCTTATCTTGGTATGTGGTGTTAGGTATGGGTCAAGCCCTAATTTCTTCCACACTAGTTTCCAATTTTCCCAGCAGTTTTTGCCAAATAGAGAGCTCTTTAGACAATCCTGCAAATATGTATATCTCCTCTAGAGTCCAAGCCACTGATAGGAGAGGGAAAGTTCAGGGTTTTGAAGCCACTGCTCCTTCAGAAATGGGCTTTCAGGCTCACAAATGCTGCTTTAGTGCTTTAGCAGAGAGCTGCGAAAGCCTCAGGGAAAATCAGAGATCTTATATTATGAGATAGTCTTATCTCAGTGTTCTTCTTCAAACCCCAGTTCTTTTTTCTTTATTTTTTCCAGGAATGCTCTCTCATAGTCAAGAACCTTTGTTACCTGGGACTTCTTCACCCATTGCTTTTGATTAAGCTAAGAGTACATAGAAGAAACACTACTAGTGTTTAGCTAAGTGAATCATAAAATCATGGAGTGTCAGTGTCTGAAGGGACCTCAGAGCCTGACAAATTCAACCCTTACTCAAAGGGAAAGTCGTCTCTGCATAATTTCCCAAGATGAGATCATCCAGCTTTCACTGGCACTCACTACCATACACAAAAACTTACTCCATTTTGGGGCACTGCTGAGTTTATAAGATTTTAAAACTAGAAGGGGCTTTAGAGATCATTCAGTTAAACTCCTTTATTTTGCAAAGTAAGAAACAAAGTTCTACAAAGATGAAAAATTTGTTTGAAGTCACACAGCACAGATAGTAGTAATTAGTAGGTTCAGGATTCAAACCTAGATCCCTCTAATTATGAGTTTGGTCTTTTTTGCATACTACTTTACTTGCATGGAAGCTTTTCCCATACATTAAATGAAAATCTATCTCCCTGTAACTTCTACTTGTTAGCCCTCTCCAAGAATGAAGGGCAAATAAATGGTCAATGAATATGGACAGTTTTCAGATGAAGAAATTAAAGCCACTTATAATGTATGAAAAAATATTCCAAAGCACTATTGATTAAAGAAATGCAAATTAAGACAACTCTGAGGTACCACTTCACACCTCTCAGATTAGCTAAAATAACAGGAAAAGATAATGAGAAATGTTGGAAGGAATATGGGGAAAAGGAACAGTAAAACATTGTTGGTGGAGTTGTGAAATGATCCAACCATTCTGGAAAGTAATTCGGAACTATGCCCAAAGAGCTATAAAACTGTGCATACCCTTGGATCCAACAGTTCCACTACTGGGTCTCTATCCCAAAGAGATCATATACTCTCATGTATAAAAATGTTTGTTGCAGCCTTTTTTGTAGAGGCAAGGAATTAGAAATTGAGTGGATGCCCATCAATTAGGGAATATTATGATATATGGATATAATAGAATATTATTGATTTTTCTTGTGGCTTTTTTACCTTTTGATCTGATTTCTCTTGCATAACATGACAAATATGGAAATATGTTTAAAAGGTTTGCACATGTTTAACCTATATCATCTTGCTTGCTGGGAAGGGGGAAAGGGAGGGAGGAAGAAAAACATTTGGAATTCAAAGGCTTACAAAAATGAATTTTGGAAATTATCTTTATATATATTTAGAAAAATAAAATACTATTGAGAAAAAGCGTGTGTGTGTGTGTGTGTGTGTGTGTGTGTGTGTGTGTGTGTGTGTAAGAGAAGGAGGAAGGAAGAAAGAGAGGGAGGAAGAGAGGGAAGGAGGAAGGAAGGGAAAGAAGGAGGAAGGAAGAACAGAAAAGAAGGAGGAAGGGAAAAAGGAGGAAGGAAAGAAAGAAGGAAGGAAAAGGGGGAGATAGGAAAGGAGGGAGGGAGGGAATGAGGAAGGGAGTGAGTGAGGAAGGGATGGAGGTAGGGAGGGAGGAAGGGAGGGAAAGAAGGAGGGAGGAAGGGAAAAAAGGAGGAAGGAAAGAAAGAAAGAAGGAAAGGAGTGAGGGAAGGGAGGAGGGAGGGAGGAAAGAAGGAAGGAAAGAAGAAAGAAAGGGAGGGAGGGAGAAGGAGGGAAGTAATGGAGGGAGGAAAGAAGGAAAGAAGGAGGGAGGAAGGAAGGGAAAGAAGGAGGGAGGAAGGGAAAAAAGGAGGAAGGAAAGAAAGAAGGAAGGAAAAGAGGGAGGGACAGAGGGAAGGAGGGAAGGAGGGAGGGAGGAAAGGAGGGAGGGAAAGAGGGAGGGAAGGAGGAAAGGAGGAAGGGAAGGAAGGAGGGAGGGAGGGAGGAAGGGAGGAAGGGAAGGAAGGAGGGAGGAAGGAAGGACAAACAACAACTCAGTCCAAAATTTGCCCTCTGGAATGATAAAGGATAGATCTAATCCTCTTCTTCCATATGAAAACTCATCAAACATTTGAAAACTGGGACTACATCCCTGTGAAATTTTAAGTTTTCTCTTCTATAGATTATAGGGGCACACTTAATGTAGTTAAATGTAAATAAGTTGCCTTAAAATATGGTGGACAAACATGAATGCAACATTCCGTATGTGAATGGACAGATGGGTTGCAAATGTGACTGTAGAATTGAGTTTTCACTTATTCCACTTAAGTATTTTTACATCCAAATATGTTCATCTCTCACTTGTTTAGAAAAAAAATCATTATTATGGATTGATTTTTTTCCTAATGAGATAATTGGCTTTTTAAATTCTGTATTTAAACCTTTAATTTCTTTTTTCATTTTAATAGCATTTTATTTTTCCAATTACATGTAAAAATAGTTTTCAACATCCATTTTTATAAGATTCTGCATGGCAAATTTTTTGTCCTTCTTTACCTCCCCCTCCCTAAGACAGCTAGTAATATATAGGTTATACATGTAAAATCATTTTTAATACATGTCCATATTATAGTCACATTGGGAAAGAAAATTCAGAACAAAAGGGAAAAATCACAAAAAAAGAATAAAACAAAACAAAAAGGTGAAAATAGGATGCTTAGATCTTCATTCACTCTCCAAAATTCATTCTCTGAATGTGAATGGTGTTTTCCATCCCAAGTATATTAGAACCATCTTCAATAACTGCATTGCTGAAAAAAGTCAAATATATCATAACTGATCATCACACATACACTTTTAATCTCTAACCTATATTAATTCTTAATTTCTTCTTTTGTAGATTTATATTTCATTTTTGAAGTATTCTGGAATTGGGTTTTTTGTTGTTTGTTCGCTTTTGTTATCTGTGCTCTCTGAAGGGATTTATAGGATTCTGTCTTTTATTAGACCCTATTGGTCTAATTTCCTTCATATTATATTTCTGTTCTGTTCCATTCTTAATTTATGGAATAAATCATAAATTTCTATAACATAGTACAATAAAAAGATGATTGTACATTAAACTACAAATCTACTATGCACCACTTGCTATTTATTCCTTTCAATATATAACAAAATTATCACATAAATTTTTTTTCTTTTTTTCCTTCTCTCCTTCACCCTGGAAATGGCTACCATTAGATATAAATTGCTGTGTGTATAAATGCAAAATGATTCTATACATACTTCTATTTATCAGTGTAGATAGTGTCTTTCTTCATATGTCCTTTATAGTTAATCTGGGTATTTATAATGCACAAAATAACTTATTCAAAGTCATTTTTAAAACAATGTTGCTGTTACTGTATACATTGTTCTCTTGTTTTTGCTCATTTCACTCCATTATTTCTTTCAAGTATTTCCATGTTTTTTTCTAAAATAATTGAGCTCACCATTTATTATAACACAGCAATATTCCATCACAATTATATACCATAATTTAACTAGACAAATTAGAGGCCTAACTAATAAGATCAGGTGTGAACAAAGATACCTGTTCTCACCAATATTATTCAACATTGTGTTAGAAATCCTAGCAATAGGAATAAAAGAAAAAGAAATTGAATGAATCAGGATAGGGAATGAGACATGGCAGAAATTGATCACCGGCCAATATCTCACAGTATTTATCAAGATAAGGTCAAAATGGATACATTTCCCCAGCTATCAAGATTTTACTATAATATTTCTTAAAAGATTTTTGTATTCTTTTAGTTTTACTTATTCTTTCCTATGTTTTAGTAACCTTTTTATCTATGTGTTAACTGGGCTTTTATTGAGATGTTTTGTCTTGAAATCTTTGGTTTTTCTGTCTTTTTCCAACTCCTCCCCCATATTCTTCCTACAGAAAATGCTGATTTTACCAAATCAGTTGAAGAGGGAGGAGTTGGATTGGGTGCAGGAGAAGGCATCTGCATAAGACTTGAAGGAAAAGAGACTGAAACTAAGGATTAGTCTTGTACCTACAGAGGTTATTTAGTACTGGAATGTTGGCCAGTGGGCTCTTTAGCCCCTAACCCAAGGGGGCTGAGTAGCATCACATTCAGAGCATCTGCTCATCAGCAAAGGAGTAAACATGAAATGAATGATAGACAATATAAGAAAAAAACAGAGGGGAATCCCAAAACAGGATCCCAGTACAAGCTTTTGAGTTTGCTTGTATTTGCTCCTAAGGATATGTGGAAGCTGGTGGCCATATGAAAGCTGGTGGAGATCACATGCAAAGGATGGGTAAAGGTTAGTAGAAAAGTGGTACTAAGTGAACCCTCTAAGTAATGTTGGTTCATAAAGGATTTTACCTTATCAACAATGTAATTGTTCCGTGACATAAAATTTTTCTTTGGGGCATTGCAGGTAGATTGCTAGTAAATGTTTAACAATCATCTCTCAAAAAAAAAAAAGATAAATGCATGATACCCTTTTAAGATTAATCTGCATTATTAACATTTTCTTTATTATTTTCTTAACTATAAACAATCAACAGAACAAATCAAGCCCTTATTTGTAGTGTTGCTTTTCATTTTTTGATTGACTCTCTCAAGCTAATATGAGCCAACTCCAGAATCTTTGAGTAGTTGGTTGCAAAAAGAAACTAATCTTATACCTTCCTCATCACATGGCCTCAAGTATCTGAAGTTATTGGTCTTGGGATAATATTCCAGACTAGATCAAGAAAGGCTTTTTTCATTCATTTTATATATGATATTTTCTCATTCCTTCACAATCACAATTTCCCTTGTCCAAAGTCTGGTTTATGAACATCCTTCTTAAAAAGTGGTGACCTGTAGTACCAGTCTTATATGTTACTTTGTGAATAACCTCAGTATAAGACATGGTTGTACATAACTTTAATCTCAATATTGGAGAGATTTTGGCTGGTGAATTGGTTGAGCTCAAGAATTCTGAGCTGCAGTGTGCTAAGCCCACCAGGTATTCACACTGAGTTCAGTATCTATCTAGCAAACACCTGAAGCAGAGATGGGATGCTACTAGGCTGACTAAGGAGGATAGATCTGGCCTGAGGAGCAGATCAAAGCTCTCATGTCAGTCAGCAGTGGGATTTGGTCCATGAGTGGTGCACCACTGGGGTGATGCTGGGGAGAGGAAGTAGGTAGAGGCAGACAGATAGAGAGAGAGCAAGAGACACAAAGAAAAACCCCATAGAGAAATAACCCAAAGAGTAGAGAGATATAGCCTTCTTAAGAGAGAAGGGGATCTTAGAAAGAAGAGGATTGCCCACAATCTCCTCAGCTGGAGAAACAGTAAGGAACTACAGCCACAGCATGAGTAGAAGGTAGCAGGAGACCTGTATTTTTAAATACCTGTGAGTTATTTAGGCAGTGTCGGTCTGATGGGAAGCCCCAGAGTATGTTTGCATTCCAAGGAAAGACTAAATCACAGGGAATCACAGAGGGACTACATAGGACCCTATGGAAGAGTTAAAGTTTTTTTTCCAGATTGTCGGGGTTTTTTCCCAAGTTCAATTCCTTTCTGAGGGGAGTCTAAATTGTGGTATGGACCTAAGTCAGAAGGACTCTAGGACCTTGGTGGAAAAGGAAGACCCATAGACAGGGAAGGGAATTGTGTTGATTACTTATTGGCTACAGTGAATGTATTGTGTGTTTTCTCTGTTTGTGGGTTTCTGTGCCTTCTGCATTTTCTGTGGAGTGAAATAAAGGCTGTCCTGTAACAAGAAAAAAAATGTGGTACCCAGAAATAAACACAATACTCCAGATGTGGTATGACAGATGGGCTCCAAACGTGACTGCGGAATTGATCCTGAAGTCACTTCCCTGAAGCTTTCTATTCCATGCGATGTCAAGAAAGGGCTTGTATCTTCTAGTTTCTCATGTCACAGATGGCCCTGGTCCCCTGAGGAAATGGAACAATAACCTTCCAGGACACTGCTGAGTGGAAACCTGCCCATATGAGGGTAAGCTAGAGAGTCAGAGGCCTCAAGACCATGCTGTAGAAGTTTTAGATGAAGGAACAGGGGATGTAGATTTCAAATCAGGGCACCTGGATTTAAAACCTGCTTCTGCTCCTTAGCTTCCTGTGAAACTCTGAGCAATCCAATTAGTCTTCCTTAGCTTCAGTTTTCTCATCTGTAAAAAGATGATGAGATGATCTCTAAGGTCCCCACCAGCTCAAAGTCTATGACCCTTCAGCTAGATTTAGTTTAGAGTAGAGACTTAGCAGAGATATGAGGATCTTATTCAAGTGTTTAAAAGGCTATCATATGGAAAAGGGATTAGAATTGTTCTCTTTAGTCCCACAGACAATTAGGAGCAATGGATAGAAGTTTCAATGAGGCAGATTTAGGCTTGATATAAGGAAAAACATTCTAATAATTTATTTTAATAAATTCTAATCATTTTTTTCAGTTCTGTCCAACTCTTTGTGATCCCTTTTTGGGGTTTTCTTGGACAAGTGATTTTCTACTTTATTCCCCAGACTATTTTACAGATACAGTTATCTATTGACTATTTAAAACCCTTAAAATTAAAATAAATTTAAAAAATTAAAAAAATATATTCACCCTTGAATGCTCTGACCTCATGCCATCTTCAGCTTTTTTATTTGGCAGTTGGGGTTAAGTGACTTGTCTAGGATCACGCATCTAGGAAGTATGAAGTGTCTAAAGCTGGCTTTAAACTCAGATCCTCCTGAATTCAGGGCTGGTGCTCTATCCACTTTGCCATCTAGCTGCCTCCACCCTCAGCTTTTAATCTGGTTAGATGCCACTTGTCTGTATGGCAGCTTTTTGAGTAGAGACTGGGATAAAAGAGGAACAAAAAGTGAATTCCAGTTGCCAAGGCTTTCTGAGCTTCTCTTCTTCTTACCCTACCTCTTTGTAGAGCCAAAATTATGAATTTTTAATTATGCTTTTTAGATCCAAATAATAAGATTTACAAAGCATTTTTCAAATATTATCTCATTTGCTCTCCACAGTAACCTTGAGAGGTAAATGCTATTATTATCATCCTCATTTTACAGAAAGGAAACTGAGGCATATAAAGGTATCTGAGGCCAGATTTGAACTCAGGTATTTCTGACTCCAGATCTAATATTCAAACTTCTGTACTAGGTAACCGTAAAATGAGATAAGATGAGATGAGATAGCAACTCAAATTTAAAACATGCTTTACTGTTTATAAAATACTTTTTTGCATTGTCATTTTCTTTTCAAAAAAAATCCAAGTGCATCTGCTGCAATGCTTATAGATGAGGAAACAGGCCCAGAAAAATTAGATGATGCCCAGAGTTACAAAGCTGTTACATGACAGAGTCAAGATTCAGATTTTCTTTACTCCACAACCAGAACTCCACACTACAGAGGGATGTCAAGTAAGATCAAGTCAGCAAGCATTTATTAAGTGCTGACTGTGTGCCGAGCATAATGTCAACAGCAAGATACTGAGTTTATTTTTCTAACTAGCAGGGAAATGAGTAATCCCTTGATCTTCTCCTTGTGCTGACAGAAAACAAGATTAGAACTCCTTTAACAATCAGACCTCTGTTAGTGATTGGGATGAATCAATTCCTCCAATGCATTGGGCTCAAAGTCCTGGTCTGCCAGATTGCACAGTGGAGAGAATGCTGAGCCTGCAGTCAAGAAAATCAAATCCAGACTAAGACACTTAGCACAGTGACCCTGATTAAGTAACTTATTCCTGTTTTCCTCAGTTTCCTCATCTGTAAAATGAGCCAGAGAAGAAAATGACCAGCCACTCCAGTACCTTTGCCAAGAAAATCCCAAATGGAAGCAAAAGAGTCAGATGCTGAAATGAACAACACAGGTACTCGAGATAACTTAAAGGGCTCCCAGAACTACTTTTTTTTATTGAAAGAAAAGGTCTTCCCCTTACCCACTTTACTGATAGAGAAATTCCATTTCCATCAGAGCCACAGTCCCACATCCACTTCCCAGAGCAGGGCACTGCCCCTGAAATGAACTTCTTTCTTCCCTAATATTGGGGAGAAAATCTTGTTTTTAATTAATTCTTAATGTCTATCCTTTTCCAGAAGTCCTTTTTTCAAATGATACTAAAACTATACTGTGGGGCCATTTTGGATCTTGAAATCATAATTTAGAATGGGGAAATAACCTTTAAAATCATCTGATGCAATCCCTTCATTCTATACAGGAGGAAACTAAGGCTGACCAATGACCCATGACCAAAATGGTAAAGTCAAAATTTGAAACTTGGCCTCTCTTACTCCAAATCCAACATCATTTCCACTGTACCCCACTCACCAAAACAAGCTCTTCTACCTAATTCCCAAAACATTTTGGCTAGGAAACATGAGGAAGAGAAAGATATAGATGGGGAACAGAGAGAAAGAGAAACAAAAACAGAGAATCGGGATTAAGATCAGCTAAGAAGCTAGGCATTAGAGTGGATATCAGATATACTCTTTGCAGCTTTAAAAAGTCCCACCAAAGGCGGGCTTGTGTGGATTTTACACTAAGACAACATTTGGGGGGGGCTATCTGCTCAACAAGCTCCCAACAGACCAATGCTACCACTCCCAACGATGGGGAGGTAAAGCTGGCAATTACTGAGGAGGGAGGAGAAAGTCCTAGAAATAGAATGCCTCAGCATATTCTACTCAGGGTGGGGGAGGAATAGGGGTCTGCCTTATGATGCTTCAGCAAGTTTAAAAAATAATTATCTCTGAGCCACACTTTCCTCAGAAGTTATTGGAATTTAAAGAAAAACAGCTTTACTCAAGGGAGGAAAACAAGGGACAGAAATTATTAGATCATTATAAAGTGAGTAGAAGAATTTGGTCTCTTTTTCTCTTTCCTTTTCTTCCTTTCTTCCTTCTTTCCTTTTTTCCTACCTCCTTTCCTTCCTTCTTCCCTTTTTTCCTACCTTTCTTCTTTCTTCCCTTCCTTTCTTCTTTTCTTCTTTCTCTCCTTCCCCTTTCTCTCTATTTCTCCTAACACACATCCTCTCATTCTCTCTCTTCTACTTCTCTGTGACTTTTAATAGAACTGAGATAAAAGTACAGGCTTCCTTTTCACAGGATGGGGCTACTGGCAGAAGTCATCTCTTCCCATTGGCCCCAGGTACCCACATTGTAAGCAGTCAGTTAAAAAATGAGATAAATCACAAAATAATAGTAGAGAACTATGCACCTGGATGTTATCAGGACAGGGTCTCATTTCCTCCAAGCCATTTACCTCACATAGGAATTAGCTTCTTTCTCAGGCAGCTTAGTCCCTATTCAACTAAAGGTCAGTCTTGCTAGAAAGCTGATACATTAGGTTTCTCTACAGTCAACTTTCAATTATTTCTGGGTAGCTCATCTTTTAAACCCTGGCAGGTACTCTTATTTTGCAGAAAACAGAAAAACATAAAGTCAGCCCCAAAATAATATGCAAAAGAGTACTCTCCTTTGAATAAAGCCAGGATAATCAAAATGTAATGGGTTTAGATATCATTTTATGCTAATATTTGTCACAAAAAAAAAACTTGTAAATTTACAAGAAGTACCATGTCACTCAAATAGGCTAGAGATTCTGAGAAGCAACTAACGTTGTAATGAAAACCAAGAGTTCAGAGAAAGTGTAGTTGCAATGCTATAAAATGGAAAGAGTCTTGGACTTGAAACCATAGTTTGAGTTCCAATCATACCACAAGTTAACAGTGTAGTAGAATTTACCATCTTGGAGCTTCAGTTTACTAATCTATGACAGAGGCATAAATCGGTAATAATTAGATTACCTGCTTTAGATAATTGTTCTGATTAAAGAACTTAACGTAAGCAGGCAGTGTGGGATTGGGAGATGTGTTGGGAAGAAGCCACAGTCAGGATGACACAAGATTTACCAGCTACCATATAAAGAGTGGATATGATTACAACCTACCCAGCAAGACTGAGTACAATCCCTCAAGGGAAAAATGGATATTTAATGAAATAGAGGCATTTCAAACATTCCTGATGAAAAGACCAGTGTTGAATACAAAATTTGACTTTTGAAATACAATAAATAAAAAAGGCAAACATGAAAGAGAAAGCATAAGGGATTCAATAAAATTAAACTGTTTAACTCTCCAAAATTTTATCAATATAGGGTGATTAGAAGATAGAAAGAAGGTGTGAAAGTGAATCACTGATGTTGAGATGAAGTAAAAAAAATGGATAAGTAGGAAAGAGAGATACCTTAAGAGAAGAAGAAAAGTAGAGGGGGGAAAATGGGAGAAATTATCTTTCATAAAAGAGACGTGCAAGGAAGAACTTTTACAGTAGAGCAGAAATGGGGAAGGGGAGCAAGCAATGCTAAAACCTCACTCCCCTACAAATTAATTAAAGAGGGAGAGAGAGAGAGAGAGAGAGAGAGAGAGAGAGAGAGAGAGAGAGAGTGAGTGAGTGTGTGTATTCAATTAGTAATAGAAATCCATTTTATCCAACAAGGAAGTAAGAAAGGAAAGAGGTAAGAGAAGGGAGAGATAATAAAAAGAAGGATGGACAAAAGAAGGCAATGATCAGAAGTAAAACAGACTTTAGGAGAGAGATAAGATAAAAAAAAGAAAGAAATGCACATTAGTAGTCATAACTGTGAATATTATTGGAATGAATTTATCCATAAAACAGAACCACACAGCAGAATGGATTAAAAACCAGAACTCAACACTATGTTGTTGACCTCTGAAAACTAATGAATTGATAAATAAAAGAAAATATAATAAAGAGATAAATCATTAGTTAATTTGATTTTTCTTAAAAGAAAAAAAACAAATTATTAGTATCAAAAATTAAAAGTGTGAATGTACCACTAATGAAGATGAAATTAAAGTAAATATTAGGAGTTATTATGACCAATATGCCAATAAAATTAATAATATACATGAAATGGATGAATATTTATATAAACTCCTAGATTAATAGTATTATTTAACATTCTCTTTCATCTTCTATCTCAAAAAAAAAAGAAAATTAAAAAGCCATCAATGAATTCCCTAAGGAAAAAACCCCAAGACGAGTTGGGTTTGCAAGTGAATTTGACTAGAAGGGATTTATACCAGAAATGCAGGGTTAGCTTAATATTAGGATAACTATAAGCATAACTGACCAGATAAATAACTAAAACAACAAAAATCATATGATTATATTAATAATACAAAAAAGGCCTTTGATAAAATACAATGCCTAGGCCTGTTAGAAAACAATGGGGAAGCATGGGTATAAATAGATTTTCTTAAATTTATAATCAATATCTATTTAAAATTAAGAAAAGGCATTATTTGTAATGGGGATAAACTTGAAGCTTTCCCAATAAATCCATATAAATCATCAGTATTTCTATATATTATCAGTAAAAGCCAGAGGGAAGGGCTAGATGAAATTAAAGCCATTTCTAGTCATATAAAAAATGCTTTAAATTACTATCAATTAGAGAAATGTAAATTAGGACAATTCTGAGGTACCACCTCACACTTCTCAGATTGGCTAAGATGACAGGAAAAGATAATGATAAATGTTGGAGGGAATGTAAGAAAACTGGGACTGTAACACATTGTTGGTGGAGTTGTGAAATGATCCAACCATTCTGGAGAGCAATTTGAAACTATGCCCAGAGGGCTATAAAACTATGCATATCCTTGGATCCAGCATCTGTATCCTAAAAAGATTATAAAAGACAGGAAAAGGACCCACATGTGCAAAAATGTTTGTAGCAGCTATTTTTGTAGTGGCAAGAAACTAGAAATTGTGTGGATGCCCATCAAGTGGAGAATGGCTGAATAAATTATGGTATATGAATATCATACAATACTATTATTCTATAAGAAACTGATGAGCAGACTAATTTCAGAAAAACCTGGAAAGATTTCTATGAACTGATGCTGAATGAAGCAAGAAGAATCAGGAAAAGATTGTACACAGCAACAAGATTGTGTGACATTCGACTATAATAGACTTGATTCTCAGCAATTCAGTGATCAAAGGCAATTCTAATAGACCTGGGATGGAAAATGCCATCTGCATCCAGAGAGAGAATTAAGGATTATGAATGGGAATCCAAGCATAATATTTTCGCCGGTTTGTTTTTTCTTTCTAATGATTTTTTTCCCTTTTGGTCTGACTTTTGCATAACATGACAAATATGAAAATATGTTTAAAAGAATTATACATATTTAATCTATACAGATTGCTTCTCTTGGGGATGGGGAGAGATGGGGGGAGGAAGAAAAATCTGAAACAAAGTTTTATAAAAATGAATGTTGAAAATTATCTTCATATGTATTTGGAAAATAAAATACTATTGAAAATAATAAAAAATAATGACAAAATCAATATATGGCTATCAATGGAAATCAAAAATAAACAAACAAAAGTAAAGTGAGCAGATTCAGAAGAATATTGTACCCAGTAACAGCTATACTGTAAGGATGTCAACTGTACAAGACTTAACTTTTCCAATAAAGACAAAGATCCAAGACAATTTCAAAGGATCCATGATGGACCATGCTATCATACCTCTAAAGAGAGGTGAACTCTGAATGCAAATTGAAACATACTTTTTTACTTTATTTTTTGCCTGTTTTTTTTTAACATGGCTAATATGGAAATATGTTTTGCATGTCACATGCCCTTGTTAATCTTGTCATTTTTCAGTCATGTCTGATTCCTTGTGACCCCGTTTGGAGTTTTCTTGGCAAAAAGAATGGAAGACTTCTTCACCTCATGTTACAGATGAGGAAATAGGCAAATGGGGTAAAGTGACTTGTTCAGAGTCACCTATTTAGTAAGTGTCAAAGGCCAGATTTATACTCTGGAAGATGAATATTCTAGGACTGCCATTCTATCCCCTGCACCAACTAGCTGCCCCTAATGTCACATGTATAATAGATATCAAATTATTTGCTTTCTCAAGAAGAGAAAAAGATAGGAGATAATTTGGAATGCAAAACATTTTAAAAGTAACATCAAGTTTTTTATATGTGATTTAAAAATACTTAATTAAAAAATTATTTTTAAATTAAAAAAAACAATTAGGGAATAGAACTATGAGCCAATCTGCAAAAAGTAAGTAAATTTGATTGTATCAGTTGGTGGCCCAGTTGACATCAGTTACCATAAATGTGTAGTGGAAATAGAATAGGAGAAAGGGAAGAATTTATTAAACCCTTCCTATGTGCCAGTCAGCAGTGCTAAGTGTTTTACAAATATCTCCTTTGATCCTCATAACAACCCTGCAAGATAGGTGCTATTATTATCTACTTTGGGGGGGGGGGGAGAGAACTGAGGTAGACAGTGGTTAAGTGATTTGCCCAGGGTCACATAGCCAGGAAATGTTTCAGGCCATATTTGGAACTCAGATGTTCCTAATTCCAGGCTCAGTTCTCCATCTAGTATGTCATCTAGCATGGTTGTGTAGTGCCATTCTCCAATGGAATTTAGCAGCATGCAAGCAAGAACAAAGAACAATAATGGTGAGAGTAATTCAGGTTAGTTTGTAAAGGAATAAACAATGTTGGGGCAAGGGAGTAAGAGGTCCATGAGTTGAGATCAGTGTTGATTAGCATTGGTTAACTAAAGGAACATTTCAAAGGGAAGAAAGAGCAAAGTTTTTAGGTGTTGACCTGAGAAAGAAGGGTTGGGTGGAGAAACTACATGTTTCATGGAGGATAGAAAATTGGTTTAAGAGAGGTAAGATATAGGAAGAGCTAGAACGATGGGAAATTATGATAAGATAAAGAAATTTTGGAGTAATAGATTGGGAAGTAAAACACTTGTGATCTGACTATCCCTGTGTGTGGCTGAGATAGAATGAATACATAGATCATGGGAGTTGAGAAAGTCAATCAACCTCTAAGATGAAGTCCTCAATTCTAAGAACAGGCGATGAAGTAAAAGGGACAGCTGACTGATAGCGTGTAAGTTCCCTTCTAGCTCAAAATCAATGATCCTGTGATCCTATGACTATGAGTTTGTTATTGAATTCTATGGGAAAAGAAAGAGAATGACCTAGTGGCTGATAGATAACAGTCACTAGGATATGAATAAGCTGATATACCTCTCATGAACATCAAAGGAAGAAACACTGATGGGTGAAGAAAGAGGGGAAAAATTCTGGAAGGGGCACTGAGCAGCATGTTGACTTCTTCCTCTTGGTCCTAACATATGTTGTAGTTTAGACAAGAAGCCCTCTTCATGCATTTGTTATACATTTGAGGTGTTTTTTTCTTTCTATTTTAAAGGATGGGCTTTTTAAAATTGTAAAACAAATTTCTTTAATAGTTATGGACTTCATCCAGGAAGTTCCAGTCATTGATGTAATCAACATAATGTCATCTACAAACAAAAGCATCTGGAAGAACTCACCAATCTACAAAGAATTCCTTTCCAACTTGAACTCCATTGGTTCTTCTTCATGACAGTGATGAACTCTATTGGAAAACATATGTCTCCCTGTTTTATGTCTTACCTGATATTAATGATCAGCAGCTTATCTTGTCTCTGTTATTATTTCTTTCATAAAATTTTGAATAAATTTGATGGATGCAGAAAGATGAGTAGGTAGAAAAGAATCTTCATAGCAACATTTTGATTTACTGGACCAAAGATTTTTTTATAATCAACAAACAATAAGATCATTGAGATTTTGTATTCTCAGTGTCTTTCAGCCAAGTGTGTGATGATGAAGATGTGGTCTACTGTAGAAGGTTTCTGCAAAAGCCTACTAATCATATCATCAAGGATGTCCTCAATGATTAAATTATTCTTATAATATATGGTTCATATACACATATGTGGGAATATATATATATTGTCAAATATTTTGGAGATATCCTGTTTCTCAGAACTAAGTTTCAACAACCAGGTTGTGCCCTGAGTTCAGCATAACAAAAATCATTTGCACAATGGAATGATCTCACCCTCTGCAAAGTGTCACTAAGAATTTAGCTTTCCTTATTTTCCAGGGTCATCCATCACATGCTCACAATCACTATTCCTTATCACTAATAGGTACTTCACTCCTGTTCCCATCCGGGACCCATAGGGTGGCTATGATCCCTAAGATTTGAGACAATAACTGTTCCCATGGGACCCAAGAACATCTGTATTGTCTCAAGCATTTCTTGAGACAATGCTAGCCATGAGAGCTATCTCAAAATCTCAGAATGATTGTGTTGTGGGCCAATCCCTTTCTTGTATGTAAGTAGCCCTAGCATCAGTAATATTAAGCCCTCCTTCAAAGGGTAGGGGACTTCTATTTGCAAGCACTATTTTCCTTGCTGTGAAATTAATTGACCGTCTTTGTGTCCTGACTCTCCTGCCTCTAGCATGCTTTGTGTGGTTCTGGCCATCCACAGGTTAGAAGCTGTTTCCAGTTCAGTTGACAATATACATACATATATATGCATACATATACACATATGCATATATATTCACACAAACACACACATATATATTATAATTAATGTCCATATAGATACGAAAGTAAGCATTTAAGCTAGTAAATGCTACTCTCATGATTACTTTTTTTTTAAATTAATGGTCTTAACTTATAAAATAAATTCTCATGCCTTTGTTGTCTTTCCCTCTTATAGTTATGTTGTGAATCAGTTCCTCAAGACCTTCACAATTGTGTATCCTGTATCACCCTTCTGTGTATCCTTGGTCTAATCCAGGTGCTTTTTTCTGCTTTTTTCTCACTGCCATCACTACCTCCCCTATAAATAAATGACCAGTGTTGAAATACTAGAGTCTGAGTATAATCAATGGCTCCACTGATCTTAATAGTGAAAAAAGTTTGTTATAAAAATCTTTGAAAATATTTTCCATGTTTTTTTCTGCTTGTAGTCCTCCTTCCATTTTCATCTTTAACTGTCTTCAGGATGACTTTGTTTCACTGGATATTTTTCTTTAGGTGTCTTTTCACCCTACACTGCTTTCTTTCTATTTTATCAAGCAGTGCTACTCTTGATCTTCCATTAGTCTTTTCTGTAAGATTTTACAAAAGAGACCACATTCTAAACCACTGCTAATAAAGCTTAACAGTGATAAATTGTGCAATCACTGGACCATAAATTTAGAGCTAGAAGTATCTTAGAGATCTAGTCCAATTCCATTATTTTACAGATGAGGTAAGAGAAGACAGGAAGAAGTTATGTGACTTGCCCAAGATAACTCAGATAGTAAATATCAGAGACAGAATTTGAACCCATGTCCTCAGATACCAAACTCAGCATTCTTTCCATTGCACATACTTTGGTTCAAAATAATAAACTTCACAAATACTGAAAACAAAAGGGTATATTTGGGCCTTATTTTTCTGAAAAAAAAAAGATCTGGGAATTCAATTTTGAACTAAATAGCCCCAAAAGTTAATGTAGCCTGGGACTACTGCTTGACCCTAGAAGTTAGGTACAATGGATACCAGTTGAAAAAAAGACAAATGTATGTTTGAAATAAGAAGAAACTTCCTAATAATTAGGCTATTCACAAGTAGATCAGGTTTCCTGGAAAGGAGAATACCTCTTCATTAGAAGTATTCAAGTTAAAGTTAGAAAACAACTTACATAAGTAATAGCGGTATAAGTCAGGTCAACAAATATCAATAAGCATCCACTATGTACTAAGCACTAGGGATACAAAGCAAGGGCATAATTACCAAGCCAAATCAAAAAGCAATTCCTTCTGTCAAGGAGCTCACTTTCTAATGAGCTAATATAAAATAAATATGTTGTTGTTCATCATGTCTGACTCTCCATGACCTCATTTGGAGTTTTCTTGACAAAGATAATAGTCTCCCATTTCCTTCTCCAGCTCATTTCACAGATGAGGAAACTGAGGCAAACAGGGTTAAGTGACTCATCCAGTTAGAAAGTGTTTAACTTGGGGCAGCTGGGTGGTGCAGTAGATAGAGCACTAGCCCTGAAGTCAGGAGGACCTGAGTTTAAATCTGGTCTCAGACACAATACTACCTATCTGTGTGACCCTGGGCAAGTCACTTAACCTCAATTGCCTCAGGGTAAAAAAGTGTCTCATGTGGTTCTTCTCAATGATCCAAGGCAATCTCAATTCACTTTGAATGGAAAATGCCATCTGCATTCAGAGAAAGAACTATGGAGACTGAATGTAAATCAATATATGCTATGATCACTTTTTTTTTCTTTTTCTTCTGTTTTTTTTTCTCTTTTGATTTTTCCCTTTTGTTCAGATTTTTCTTTCCCAACATATCATAAGGAAATATGTAAAAAATGTTGTTTTTATATGTACCTGGGGAAAATCAAAATTAAAAAAAAGAAAAGAAAGTGACTAAGGCTAGATTTGAATTCATGAAGACAAGTCTCTATCCATTGTGTCAGTCAGCTTCCCCAGAATAATGCTTTCTCTCTGTTGATTATCACTCAGTTATCTTATATATCTCATATACCTGGGTGTGTACACACATGTGTATATATGCAAACATATATGATATAGATAATGCGTGTATACATATGTCTCATGTGTTTGTGTGCATGTATGCATTGTGTGCCTATACACACACACAAACACACATATCAGATAATTTAGAGATAATCAATAGAGGAAGGCACTAGAATTAAGGAGGATTAAGAAATACTTTTAGAAAATGGTAAGATTTTTCCTGAGACTTGAAGAAAACCAGGAAGCAGAGATTTTTTTAAAGTGTTCTGGGCATAAGAGACAGCCAGTGAAAGTATTTGGAGTGTCTTACATAATGAAGAATAAGGAGGTCAGTGTCACTTGATGGAAATGGGAGTGAGTAATGTGTAAGAAAACTACAAAGGTGGAGGGAGGGGGGCCTTGCAGGTTATGAAGGGCTTTGAATGACAAACAGAGGGTTTTATATTTGATCCTGAAGGTGATAGGAAGCCAGTGGAATTGATTGAATAAGGGGTTGATGTGGTCAGACCAATACTTTAGGAAGATTAATTTGACAGCTTAGTAGAAGATGGATAGAAGTGGGGGAGATACTTGAGCCAGGAAAAACCAACCAGCAGGATATTGCAGTAGTCTAGTCATGAGGTGACAAGAGCCTGCACCAGAATGGTTATGATGTCAGAAGAGAGAAAGGGGCACATACTCACTAGCTTCTGAGGGCCCCTGCAACATTAAGCAATCCTATGGCTCTATGAGCTTCTTATTTAGAAAAGAGGTCGAGACTCACACTTGAAGTGATATCTAATTATAAGGAATATGATATGACTAATGATACTGTGGTATAGTAGAAAGAATTTTTCTTTTGTGGTTAGAACACCTATATTTGCATCATGCCATTAAATCAATCTGTGCAAATTGCTTGACCTCCCTGTACCTCAGTTTCCTCATCTGTAAAATGAGGCAGCCTTGCTAATTGATCTGTAAAGACTAATCCATCTCCAGATTCTGGTACATAAAGCACAAGATCATAGGATGCAGAGGAGGAGGAGAGAGTCCAGAGCTGGGCAGTTCAGAGGCTTCACAGAAAAGTTGATTTTTAATCTGAGCCTTGAAGGGTTAGCAAGATTGAATATTTGAGGCAATTAGAATTGCCTGGGCAAAAGTATTCAACAGGCAGTAAATATTTATTAAGTGACCACTTTGCAGAAGATATTATACTAAGTCCTAAGAATAAAAAGACACAGAATAAAACAGCCTTAACCCTCAAGGTGCTTACATTATGCTGAAGATATGGAAGCAGGAAAGCACAAAGTTCATTTAAAGAACTGAGGGGAGCAATGGCAGACAAAAATGAGAGATGGGTGAAAGAAAGGTGGGAATCAAATTATAGCAGGCCTTGAGTGCCAGAGTAGGGAACTTGGATTTTATGAAAATTTTTTATTATAAAATTGGCATGATGAAATTGATATTTCAGTAAGATTATTCCAGCAGCAGGGAACAAAAAGTACACTCCCTCATTTTGTCTTTCTAATAACTCAAATTTAACTAGAGTTAATTTTATGGTCTCCATTTCCATATGACAAAACAGAGACCTCAGGATGAAATGTCTCATGCTAGGTCACATTGAATAAGGGGGAGAGGGGGAAGCTACAGCCCAGTCCGGCTCAAGGCTTCTACTAGAAGGGAAATGCCATTTTCTATTCAGCTGTTCACAGAACTGCCTTTCCTCATTCTGTCTTCCCATCCTTAAGTGTACCAGATAGAGGGACTTTTGCTGCTGTTTGTTCAAGGAGGTATTTTCTTCCATCAAATGATAAGAAAAACAAAACGGAATCATCAAGGTCTTTATCACGCAGTTTATCTTTAAAACATCATTTGTCCCTTTTTCTCTGTATGAGGCAAGGTCCTCTCTCGGCTTCTATTATTGCTCTGGACACTTTCATAATAAGATTTGCATTTCTTCATCACTCCTTCTGCTCTTTGACTTACATCCCTCACACTTGGTGTACCTTCTGGCATGGAAGCTGAGTGTGAAGACCCTTCATTGTCAACCATGAAAGAGAGAAGCAAGACCCAGGAGGGAGAAGGCAAGAGCTGCTTCCTGCTTTTCCAAATGTACAATTTTCACATAGAAAAGACCTTTTTATCCTTAAGACAATGTTGTGAGGTAGAGAGTTTAAATTTTACAGAGGAAGAAATGAAGCTCAGAAAAGCTAATTTGATTATGTCTCCCCACATACCTGATAAACTCCAGTGGCTCTCTAGTGACTCCAGAAGCAAATTTGCCATTTAAAATATTTCACAATCCAACCCCTTCCTACTTTTCCAGTCTTCTTGTATTTTATTCTCCCCTGATCCTTTTGGCTGTTCTTCATACATCTCCTGGGTTTATGTCTTTTTACTGACTGTCTCCCATTCCCATGATGCTCTCCTCCCCACCTTTGCCTTCCTTGGCTTTCTTCAAGATTCAACTCAAATACTACCTGGGCAGGAGGATTTTCCTGGCTTCCCCCACATCATCACCTCCTGCCATACCCTATTGATTCTTTTCTCAGACTATCTTCCATCCACTCAATATGGATTTGTTTGTATATAGTTTTTTGCCTGCTGTCTCCCTCATTAGAATGTAAACTCTGTAAGGATAGGTTCATGGTTTTTATTTTTCTTTGCATCCCTCATACTTATCCCAGGGCATGGCACATAGAAAGTCATTTGTTACTGTTGTTGGATTGTTTCAGATATGAATGACTCAGTCTGACTCTCTGTGACCCCATTTCCTGTGTTTTGGGTTTTGGGGGTTTTTTTGTTTGTTTTTGCATTACTGGAGTGGTTTGCCATTTCCTTCTCTAACAGAAACTGAGGCAAACAGTGTTAAGTGACTTTACCAGAATCACACAGCTGGCAAGTGTTGAGATGCCATTTGAGCTTGGGTCCTCCTGACTCTAGAGCTTTAACTCTATCCACTGCATCATCTAGCTGCCCTTCATTCAGTAAGCCCTTAATAAATCCTCATTAGCTGACTGTTAGTGTCAAAACCTAGATATGAATTCATATGCTCTTTCCGTTATATTAGAATAGAGAATTTAGGGAAGAACCTGGGTCTATACTGGTCTTGTTTATAGAAAAACTATAGTTTTCTCTGGCAACTGCCCAGATTATTCAGACCTCGCTCAAAAAACTTCCCATTTGAGCCTGAATTATTCAGGTCACTTAGACCAAGTAAGGAGTTGCATGAAGCTAACATATTACCAGTAAATCTAGGGAAGTATAGTTATGTACACTGCTTTGCATGCCATCATATGCCAATTTGCATATATTGGTAACTTACTCTTCAAAAAGCCCTAACTCTAATAGGAATGTCAGATAAAATATAGTAAGCACATTTTTGTTACCTCTGCCATTTGTGCTTACAGAGGAGTCTATGAGATAGGAAGCCTGATTCTTAAGGCTGTTCATCCAAATTAGAAGCTTGTGGAGAAAGAAGAATGCGAAAGACATCTTTTCTAGATCTGATATTCCTTGGACTTTTGGTTGAATGACCTTGATCACTGGCTATGACCTCCCTACAGTCACTCCCTATAACATATGTATATATGTGTTTTGTAAGTTCTTTTTTAAAAATCTGTAATAGTTTTTTTTTATTTTTCCCCAGATACATGACAAGAAAAATTTTAGTACTCATTTTTATAAGATTTTGAGTTCCAAAGTTTTCTCAGTTCCTCTCTCTTTCAGAAAAGCATAGAGCTAATGATGCTTATATTCCATATTTCACAGAGATATTGTGAGAAAAATCCTTTTTAAAAAAAACTTTTTTTAACTAAATCTATGGCTTAAGTGTGTAGGAAATTCCAAGAAAGTGATTTCCTCTACTGAAAAATATCAGTGTCTTCTCTGAACCTTAAAGATCTGGCTGAGAGACTTAGAGGTCAAGTGATTTGCTGGACAAGAGAAGGTGAAGAAGTTGAGACATAGGCTTGAAGCTACTGAGGCATAACCATTTGTAAACAGAAGCTACAGATTACCTATTGACTCCTTTTCATTATTTGTCTTTCAAGAAAGAAGGAAGGAGGGAAAAGAAAACATTTCTGATAGCTTCACCAGTCTTCCATTAATTGTGGAGCCATGTGTGGGGGTCACTTCATTTTAATTATTAGCCACATTCTTATCATTATAGGAGGCCAAATGCATGTTGCTTGGGTCTCTCAGAGTGCTGATGGAACATTAATAGGTTGTTTCCATTCTGCCTGATAATGTTAATGATGATATTAGCATCTTAACCTTCGAGGAGGGAATTTCCCATTCCCACATGGTAAGAAGATAAGCCATTTTCAGGTCTTAGATACCCATCACTTTGAGCAGCTCCCTCTGGACAATCTTATCATAACCATACCTTACATTTATATGGAAACTTATAATTTCCAAAGAGCTATCACATTTATTAGATCATCTGATTCTTGTAATAGAGCCATAAGGTAAGGGGAGTAGATTTTATCTCCAATTTCTATAAAGACACAAATGAATGGAGAATCAATATGGGGGGGGGGGAGGGCAGCTAGGAAGTGCAGTGGATAGAGCACTAGCCCTGAAGTCAAGAAGACCTGAGTTCAAATCTGGCCTCAGACACTTAACACTTCCTAGCTGTGTGACCCTGGGCAAGTCACTTAATCCCAATTGCCTCAGCCAAATAAAAAAATTAAAAATAAAATTAAAAAAGAATCAATATGGGGAGATCTTGGTGTAAGAAACCCCAGCACTTATGGTAAATTGTGACTTATCTATGACCCAATACAGGGAGTTCTTAAAGTTTCTGGGTCATGGATTCCATGCGTAGTCTGGCAAAACTTTGTGGATCTATTCTCAGAACATTGTTTTTAAATGCATAAAATAAATAGAATTATAAAGGAAGTCAATCAATTTTTAAGTTCACAGACTTAAGGTTAAGAACCCCTAATAGTACATAAAGCCAAAGGAGTTATCTGAAGCACATAGAGATGTGGTTGGACAAATGCCAGGAAACAGAAAGAATTCCAAGTAGAATTGAACTGAACCGGATCATGTTGTGTTATATTTAAGATGACCAGATATTTTGATTTTTATTAGGACATTCCCAAGGGTTTTCATCAATACTGTGTGGGCAGGAATCTCTGCAAGAAATACACAAAAAAGTTATGGCTATGCCAAGGAGAAGGTAGTTAAATTATAAAAAAAAACTTACCATTGCTTTGTGAATAATTACCAACTAAACTGATTCATTATCAGCTTTATATGCTTCATAAATTGACTTATCATAAAGGAAACAAGGGTACAGAGCAGTTACTATATGAGTTAGAGCACCAGGAATCCTGTGACCAGCCAAGGGTGATACAATCAGTCAGAATCTGAAGTGAGATTTTAACCCATATTTTCCTGGCTCCAATATCAATAATCTATCACCTTAGCCTCACTCCCTTTGTATAGCCAGTTTTTTGTTGTTGTTGTTCAGTTGTTTTAGTCATGTGTGACTCTTCATGAGCTCATTTGGAGTTTTCTTGGCAAAGACAATGGAGTGGTTTTTCATTTCCTTCTCCGGTTTTTCATTTCCTTCTCCGGTTTTTCAGTTGAGGAAATTAAGGCAAACAGAGTTAAGTGACTTGCCCAGGGTCACATAGCTATTAAGTGTCTGAGGTCAGATTTGAATTCAAGAAGATGGCTCTTCCTGATTCCAGACTCAGGATTCTACCTCCTTTATACCCATTTTACAGATTAAAAAAAAGTAAGATTTAGAAAAGAGACACATAGTGACACAAAGGATATATCTGGCCTGAAGTCAAAAGGATTCATCTTTCTGAGTTCAAATCTAACCTTAGACACTTATTATTGTGGGACTGGGCAGGTCACTTACCCCCATTTGCCTCAGTTACTCATCTGTAAAATGAACTGGAGAAGGAAATGGCAGACCACTCCAGTATCTCTTCCAGGAAAATCTCAGATAGGGTCACAAAGAGTGGACACACAACTGAAATGGCTCAGTTAGCTACAAGTCAAAGTTCTTACACTAAAACTTTTGATTTCTTGCGGATGTGGCTAGAATATGGTTCTCTGAGTAGTTTAAACAATAAATATTTTAGTTCAATAGTGTTTAGGATCAAGACTAATTTCATATGGAGTTAAATTCAAGGGGTAGAGAGGTAAGGTGATTTGAATGAAGAGAAGACAAATGCCAGGTAACAGAAAGAATTCCAAATAGAATTGAACTGAACTGGATCATGTTGTATTATATTTAAGATGACCAGATATTCTGATTTTTTATTAGGACATTCCCATTATTAGGACAGGAATCTCTGCAAGAAATACACAAAAAAGGCATGGCTATGCCAAGAAGAAGGTAGTTAAATTATAAAAACTTACCGTTGCTTTGTGAATAATTACCAACTAAACTGATTCATTATCAACTTGATATGCTTCATAAATTGACTTATCATAAAGGAAATGAGGGTACAGAGCAGTTACTATATGAGTTAGAGCACCAGGAATCTGGCTTTGGTAACAAGGTACTGGTCAAACCCCAGGGATACTTAAAGGCAATGGGGACCTCTTGAGCTCTGAATGCTAGGTACCTTCTCCCCATGATTCTAGAGCTAAGGAGGAAGTAAAGAAATGAGTTCTTTTTTCCTCTAAATCTGTCCTTCAATCTACCCCATCTCCTAATCCCACACTGACTAGTTAGGAAATTGTCACTAACTATACCCAGAGTAACAAAAGATAGGACTGGAGCCTGGTTCAACTAGAATGTTGAAATGCTTTATCTAAGGAAGGAGAAAGCTTCTCCCTAGGAGACTTAGGGAATGATATTCAAGAAAATATTCAAGCACCACCTCCACCCAACATTCCTCCAGTGACAAGGAAAGAATATTGTCTTGCTGATTTTAAGGAAGCACATCCCCTTACTCAGAATTGTGTTTATATATATTTTTTTTCCTTAGAAGCTTAATCAGGAAGGAAAAAATAATTTTCTTACCTTATTATTAAAAGCATCAGCTAATCCTGCTGTGAAGAACTGTAATTTACTTCTGGGGAGAGGGGGTGCAGCATAAAGCCAGAGGGAGAATTTTGCTTCAGGAAAACACTTAGCATAGTCTCACAAACACTCCAGGTTTGACCAAGCTCCTTACCTTCAATTTTACATTATCCTATACTGTGGCTATCGCTATAGAAATGTAATCATGGTTCTGAGAACTCAGAACTGCCCACCCACCATCCACCCCTCTAGAATCCAGCACACTACTGTGCTTTATTTATTTTGCCCAAAGGGGGCAACTTCAGGCAAACTTGCCAACCCACATAGTCATCAAAGATTATTTTAGATGGAGTCCATCAAGGGACACAGCACTTAGGAAGCACAGGAAAGATTAGCTAAATCCTTGTCCCATGGAACTCCTACTCTATTATTATTATTGTTATTATTAATCACATTTAATTTTTATTATAACACACGGCATTAATAGGCTGATGAAATGGCCATTCTGTTATGGTCTGTCTTATCACCATAAACATGTGTAAGCCACTGGACTGTTATAAAATTATAAAATATTGGGGCAGCTAGGTGGTGCAGTGGATAGAGCACTGAAGTCAGGAGGACCTGGGTTCAAATCTGTTCTCAGACACTTGACATTCCCTAGCTGTGTGACCCTGGGCAAGGCACTTAACCTCAATTGCCTCAGCAAAAAAAAAAATTATAAAATATTATATTCTAAGATGAGATGAAATTCTAGAATTCCCCCTGAAGAGGGGTGAGGAACCAACTTGCAAATGTGTAAGATTAATAAGGAATTCAGACAATACTAACACCCTAAAACCTGATGGGAAAGGATAAAATGAGTTCTCAGTCTTCTCTGGCCCCAGTTCCACACACACCCCCACTATGGAATGGAAGGGGACAGGGGCATGGAATTCATACTCTGTCCAGGGAAAGTTATCTTTGGAAAATCCAACCATACCGATGCAAGTAGTTGCAACAGTATGAGTATGATGCAGCGGAAATGGAAAGGACTTGGACTAATTTTACCTTGAATTTTTATCAGTTGTATGATCCAGAGCAAGACATTTATCCTGAGTTTCAGTTGCTTTTGGATAGAATGGGTATAATTAATAGTATTTACCTCACAGGATTGTTGGGAAGATCGAATGAGAAAGGGCTTTGAAAACTTCATAGTATTATTCAAAAATGAGCTATTTTATTGATGTATTGTTCTATTTATTTCATTGTTATTCTCACTGGGGTGCTTAAAAGTGTCTTGATAGGAAGGGAGCTAGTGTATTTTGGATCATATAGGTAGTGGCACGTAGTGAGCCCATGCCAAGAAAATCCAATGGACAGTATTGGTGTCTTACATACAACAGGGTCACAAAGAGTCAGACTTAGCTGAAGGACTGCACACTGTGGTGAATGCAGAATAAAAACCAATAAAGTCTGCCAGAGACAGGATAGCTCTAGTGTTTGGGGTGGCTTGGATTTTCCTCCCCCTATGTTATCATGTTCTTTTCATGATGTTATAAGGGCTAGCCAAGTCAGGAGGGAAGGTAGGTAGATAAGGGGCTAATTACTTCATGAAGCTGTCTAAGTCACAAATGACTAAATGAGGACTATCTAAAGGCAAAGTTTTCAGATTCCATGCATCCATCACCAGTTCCGTATTCTCCAGGTTGGTTTTATATTAATTCCTTTCCTTTCATCACCAGCAAAAACACAACCTCTGTCTCAAGTGAACAAAATGGGGAGAAGGGGGTGTCCATCAAAATATCAGGGGAATATGGAGGGTTATTTGGTAGGATGGCTAGAGGTTTCTAAATGAGGTCCTTCCTAAGGAGTTTTTGCTTGTGAGGATGCCAAATTAATTATAAAAGAAGGGATTGTGGTGAGATATCAAGAACAATTTGGTAATGCATTAGAAAACCAGAATCATTGAAATTTAGAACTGGAAAAGACCTTAGAGATCAGCCATTCTAATGCCTTCATTTTATAGATGTGGACATCCAAGCCTAATAAAGTTAAGTGATTCATCCCATGTGGCACAGATACTCACCTACAAAGGAAGGCTATGACTTCTCTTTTGGAAACGGGATAAACATGCTTTAGGTGTCTGGAAGCAGTTGCCTTCAGTACTCAGAGAACTAATAAGAATCAGACATTTGACCTTAAGTGCTGAAAGGGACCTTCAAAAGTTATTTAATCATAGAGAGGCTGCAGGGTTTCATGGAATGAGTAAGTGACCTAGAGTTAGAAGACCCTAAACTTGTCTTAGTTCTGATATCTAGTAGCAATGAAACCATGGGCATGTCACATTATCTCACTAAGGCTCAGTTTCCTCATTTGCAAAACAATCATTGGACTACCTATCTCACATAAATTTTGGGAAGAATCACTTCAGACTCCCCAAGATCCCATTTGGGGTTTTCTTGACAAAGATGTAAGAATGGGGTGTAGCTAGGTGGCGCAGTGGATAGAGCACCAGCCCTGAAGTCAGGAGGACCTGAGTTCAAATCTGGTCTCAGACACTTCCTAGCTCTGTGACCCTGGGCAAGTCACTTAACCCCAAATGCCTCAGAAAAAATAAAAAAAGATGTAAGAATGGGTGCCATTTCCTTTTTCAGCTCATTTTACAGATGAGAAAACTGAGGCAAGCAGGATTGTGTCTTGTCCAGGGTCACAAAGCTCAGACACAGAACAGTCTGAGGTTGAATTTCTCAGGTCTTACTGACTCCAGGCTTGGTGCTCTATCCATAAATCCACTTAATGGCTTCTCTGTGAGGGAAGCACCTTACAAAAACCTCACAGCCCTAAATGTGAGTTATTTTTCAGTCTATCACCCTCCTATCTCCTTCTGTCCAGCATATTTTTCAAGGCAAAGCTTCCCATAGTAATGATATTCCTCAACTCTATTCCAAAGGCATGAGATTAAAAAAAAAGTCATTGATTCAAACTAACTAGTTTTCAACTCATAAACAACCAGGAATTTGGGGATAAGGTTTGTGTTTTTAAAAAAAAAATGATTCTCCTTTGAATCTTGTGTTTGTGCATCCCTGAGCCAAGTTTTCAGCTCCTCCTGGAGGGTCAATGATCATTTGTCTAGTAGCCTATAAAATAATCTGCATCTTTGGTACTTTCAGGAAATGGAGAGGTGGAGAAGGGAAAGTGGTGCTTTGAGTTCTTAGAAATTCTGCTGAATGGCTTCACCTGTTTAGGGATAGTTGTGCCCACCTTATGCTAAGGGTTAGTATTTCTATAGCACTCAAGGTTTGTAAAACACTTGAAAGTTCTTCTTAATCTGACCTCTTGCTACTTTGCTGCCTTCTTATACATTACTCCCTTCCACATGTTCAATGGTTCATCCACACTGACCTACCTGCTGTCCTGTGTCTCCCATGCCTGAAAAGGTCTTCTTCCTCACTTCTGCACCAAGGAAACCTTGGTTTCCTTCAAGGCTCAAATAAAACAGCATCATTTATAGGAGGTCTTTTCTAGTACCTCATTTGCTGATTTGTTGCTGTTGTTCAATCATTTAAGTCCTGCCCAATTCCTTGTGACTCCGTATGGGGTTTCCTCAGCAAAGATGCCATTTCCTTCTCCAGCTCATTTTGCAGATGGGGAAACTGAGGCAAACCGGGCAAAGTGACTCTCCCAGGGTCACACAGCTAGTAAGTATCCAGGTCATATTTGAACTCAGGTCCAGTACTCTATCCACCCTGTTGCCATATGCTAGTTTCTTCCCTTCTTAAGTTACCTTGTAACTACTTTGTATGTAACTTGTATACCCATATACATTCAAGGCTCCCCGAGGGAAAGACTGTTTCCCTTTTCTTTATAGCCCCAATGCTTAGCACATAATAAGTGTGTATATTAACGTTTGTTTTTGGACAGACTGATTAATCCTCATCACTGGTAAGATCGCCATTTTACAGATGAGGAACTTGCCTATAGTCATACAACTAGTGGAATGTGGTTCTCCTTCAAAGGGCCATAGAGCCCTAGAGCTTTCAGGGACATCAGGGACAATCTATTACTCATATTATAGATAAAAAAAGTAAGAGCGATAGATTAAGTGCCTTGGGTCCCACAGCTAGTAAGAGTCAGAGATGTGATTTGAACCCACATCACCCGACTGTGGAGTCAAAGCTCTCTCCACTGTACCACACTGCCTTGCTCTGCTTTTCCTTTGTAGCCTGAGGAAGAAATTCCACTCCCCCTTTCTCTCTCTCTCCCTTTCTCCTCCCTCCAAATCCTCCCTCCCCATTGTGGCACCATGACGGGCAGGCTCCAGCTTTCCTCCAGCACATGGGGAAAATCTAAATGCCACGTAATTCAGTTAAAAGAAAAGGAAGCAAACCTCATCACAACAGTCGAAAACATGAAAACAACAAATAAACAGCTGCTTTGAGCGTGAGCCGAAGTGGCCAATTTGATCCTTCCTAACAGAAAAATGCAATCTTGTGTATGCAAGCTTGGTTGGCAGCGGGGAAGGGGGAAGAAGGGGGGGTCTCTTGAAGGAGCTGCAGCTGTATGGAGCTCAGAGAGCAGCATTAAGCAAGCTTCTGTAACAATGTGATGGATTAGAGAAGCAAAATCCACAGAATGCCAACTTATAACCCAAGTCTAGCGACTCATTTAAGGAAGGCAGGGTGTGTGTGTGAGTGTGGGGGAGGGGGGGCAAGTAAGCACAAACCTGTTGAATTTTTCTATAAAAGGCATCCTAGATCAACCAATCAATCAATCAGCCAAGCTTGGGTACAAGAAGAATCCCTTTCCTCATTCATAGAATCCCAGGATTGAATGGTTCCTCAAAAGTCATCTACTCCACGACATCCTAGAACAGAAATCCCCTTTCTCACATTGCTGACAAGTAATCATCCAGCCTCCATTTAAAGACATGCAGTGATGGGGTCTTTTACACACACACACACACACACACACACACACACACACCTTCCAAAACAGTTCATTCCACTTTTGGATAGTTCTGATTGTTGGGAAATTTTTCCTGCCCTTGAAGAGACATCTGCAGCTATCGCCTATTACTCCTATTTTTACTCTCTGTAGCCAAACTGCATCATTAACACTATCCTACCTAACAATATTACTATTGAAAACTTTTGTATTTCATTCAGTAAGACTTTATTATGGATATACACAAACACACTTGAAAACATATGAAGCTTTATATTGTAGCCTTATAGATAAGTCAGTCAGGAAGGAAGGAAGAAAGGAGGGAAGGAAGGAAGAGAGGGAGAGAGGGATGGAGGGAGGAGGAAGGAAGGGAGGAAGGAAAGGAAGGGAGGAAGGGAGGAAGGAAGGAAGGAAGGAAGGAAGGAAGGAAGGAAGGAAAGAAGGAAGGAAGGAAGGAAGGAAGGAAGGAAGGAAGGAAGGAAGGAAGGAAGGAAGGAAGGAAGGAAGGAAGGAAGGAAGGAAGGAAGAAAAGGAGACAGGGAGGGAAAGAGAGAGTGAAGGAGGGAGGAAGGGAAGGAAGAAAAAGAGGAAGGGAGGGAAGGAGGGAGGAAGGGAAAGAAGAAGGAAGGGTAGGAAGGAAGGAAGGAAGGAAGGAAGGAAGGAAGGAAGGAAGAAAGGAAGGGACGGAGGGAGGAGGAAGGAAGGGAGGAAGGAAAGGAAGGGAGGAAGGAAGGAAGGAAGGAAGGAAGGAAGGAAGGAAGGAAGGAAGGAAGGAAGGAAGGAAGGAAGGAAGGAAGGAAGGAAGAAAAGGAGACAGGGAGGGAAAGAGAGAGTGAGGGAGGGAGGAAGGGAAGGGAGGAAGGGAAGGAAGAAGGAAGGGAAGGAAGAAAGAAAGGAAGGAGGGAGCGAGGGAGGGAAGGAGGAAGGAAGAAAGGAGGGAAGGAGGAAGGAAGAAAGGAGGGAAGGAGGAAGGAAGAAGGAAGGAACAGATGGAAGAAGAAAAGGAAGGAAGGAGGAGGGAGGGAGGAAAGAAAGGGGGAAAACAAAGGGAGGAGGAAGGAAGGATTTACTAAGTGCCTCCTAAGTGCTAAATATGGAGCAGCTAGATAGTGCAGAGGCTAGAGCACTAAACTTGTAATCAAAAGACATCTTCCTTAGTTCAAATATGACCTCAGATACTAGCTGTGTGACCCCAGGCAAGTCACTTATCCTATTTGTCTCAGTTCCTCATCTGTAAAATGAGCTGGAGAAGGAAATGGCAAATCACCCCAATATCTTCATCAAGAAAACCCATGAAAAGTCAAACACAACTAAGAATAACAGCAATGTGCCAAGCACTATGCTTAGTTTCTTTACAAATATTATCTCATTTAATCCTCACAACAATCCTAGGAGACAGGTGCTATTATGATTCCCTTTTTATTATTGAGGAAACTGAGGCAGAGAGAGATTACATTATTTGTCTAGAGTCACACAATTAGCAAATGTCCAAATCTAAAATTGAACTCAGGTCTTCCCAACAGGTCCAACACTAAGTGCTCACTTTGTATCAGATGCTGTTAAGTACTGGTGATACAAATAAAAAGGACAACTCCTGCCCTTAAGAAGCTTATATTTTAGGAAATCAACATAAAAGGGGATCACTGAAAAGCAGGAAGACAACTAAGTCAGGTTGACAAAGCCTGAAGAATGAAGGATGGCTGGTCTTGGGACCACAGAATGGAGGTTTTTGAGAATTCATCAGTAGTAGAAATGGTCAGTAGGGGCAGGAAAAAGCCAACTGGTGAATATCTCTAATATTTCAATATCTCGAATAAACATGCTTTTCTCTGCCTCAAGATCTTTAGCTGGGGGCTGGGACCTGAGAAGTAAATAGAAGCCAATATATGAAGGATAAATAGTATGCAAAATAAATGTTGAGCAAAAATAGAAAGGCATGAGCAGGGAGCCTGGTTTAAAGGCAAAAGGGTTCTCTCACTCCCCATATCTAATCAACTGCCAAGTATTGTAAGTTTTACTTCTACACTATCTCTTGTGTCTACCCCCTTCTCTTCATGCACACAACCCTTTATGTGCCTTCCTGACATTTAGCACAGTGGTTGATATATAGTAGGCACTTAATAAATGCTCACTGATTTGACTTAGCCACCAGCAATGTTTAGAACCCAGTAATTTTTTGCCTATCCAATAGAAGCATCCTAAAGGACTTTTCCAGACTAACGAATATCCCTTTCCCTCTCAGACTCCACATGGTTGCCAAAATGATACTCCTAAAGCACAGACTTGACCATGGCATTCTCCTACTCAAAAAATTCCAGTGGTTCCCCATTGCTTCTAGGATAAAATAGAAAATCCTTTCTCTGGTATTTAGCAATGGGACTCCAGCCTATCTTTCCAGGCTTATTCACACATTATTTCCTTTCACATTTCTTTTCACATACTGATCCCAACAAGACTATTTGCTGTTCCTTGCATGCAACAATCCATCTCCTATCTCCACAGCAGTCCAGAATGTGCTCCTTCCATCTCTTAGACTCCTCAGCTTCCTCTAAAGCTCAGCTCAAGTGAGACCTCCTACATAAGGCTCAGATGTTAGTATTCCCCCAAATTGCTTTGTATATGTTTTGTCTTTTTTGTATTTGCATATATGCATATGCAAATACGTATGCATATATACATATGTATGTCTATATCAGTGTTTGAAAGCAGCATGGTACCCTGGAAAGAGCATTCAAATTGCAAACAAAAGACCTGATTCCAGTCTAACTCTGCCACTAAGCTCTTTGACCTAGGATAAGCTACTAAACGCTAAATCTGTTTCCTACTCTGTTAAATAAAAAGGTTAAATTAGAGGATGTCTGAGGTTCCTTCCATGTATCCTAAGACTCCACGAAATATTCTCACTCTGAATCAAATCTACCCTTGTTAATCTTGGATTAAAAATCTACTCATAAGGTAGATAAGGATGTGGTGATCTTCCTCCAGTATATTCACCTCTCTGCTAATGTAATTGCATTGTCACCTGTACAGTTCTAGTACCAAACATGCTTTTGGCGATAGGGATGAGCAAAGACTCCCATCAAACCTGATTGTCAACATTTGCCAACAATTCACATTTTCATCTCCTTTCTCAAAGTCTCCCCTCTGAGCCCAGCTTTTCTCGAAATATCTCCCTGGACCCTGAGATGCAGATAGGACCGCTTTTCTCTTCTCCATCAAGTGCCTGGATTCTTCATTTAGGAGCTAATTCTGGTTCAAATTACTCGTCTCAGAGATAGAATTAGAGGCTGGGTGATGATTTGGAAAATACAATCAATTTACTCCAGTTGTTCTTACATGTCAGATCCCTCCAATAATGAAGAATTTACTCCAGCCCTGATACTGACAAGGAGCCATTAGCCATGGGAGTCAGGAACGGGCTGTCAGAAACCAACAGCACAATTACTAAGT
>JAJPUD010006242.1:28316-43379 GCA_023553655.1 Myrmecobius fasciatus | reverse complement strand
TCTCTCTCTCTCTCTTTCTCTGTGTCTGTGTGTCTCTTTGTGTTTCTCTGTCTCTCTGTGTGTTTCTCTGTGTGTGTGTCTCTCTGTCTCTCTGTGTATCTCTGTCTCTCTCTGTGTATCTCTCTGTCTCTCTCTGTGTCTCTCTCTTTGTCTTTCTCTCTCTCTCCCTCCCTCCCTCCCTCTCTCTCTTCTTTCCTCCCTCTCTCTCTCTCTCTCCTCCCTCTCTCTCTCTGTCTCTCTGTCTCTCTGTGTGTCTCTCTGTCTCTCTCTTTGTGTCCCTCTCTTTGTCTCTCTCCCTCCTTCTCTCTCTCTCTCCCTCCCTCCGCCTCTCTCTCTCCCTCCCTCCCTCTCTCTCTCTCTTCCTTTCTTTCTCTCTCTCTCTCTTCCCTCTCTTTCTCTGTTTCTCTGTCTCTCTGTGTGTGTCTCTCTCTGTCTCTCTCTGTGTCTCTCTCTGTCTCTGTCTCTCTCTCTCACACACACACACACACACACACACACACACACACACACACAATTTCACAAGCTTTCCCACACACCCTCCAAATGTCACAGAATTGGATTGTGCACAGATGGTAAGCTTAGTCTCACGGATCCCTCTCCTGCCAAGCCCAGGTATGCTGTCCGGATTCCTGAAATCACTGGGTGTCCAGATGTGAGAGCATATGCCTCTCATCAAAAGAGCCAGTCTCGGTGACATAACATAGATATGTATATATGAGACAGTAAAACCTACATTATTGGGGATTTAGGGTGTTTGCATTACTGAATGAGGGATTAGAGACTAGAAAGCTCAAAATGACCATGTACTTTTGAGAACAGAGCTGGAGAGCTCACACCATAGCATAGGGACCAAGGGGCTCTGTATGGCTCACACATTCTCTATTCCATATACTCCATGGCAAGGACACTGCAGACCTGACCTCACAGCTCCTTAAATGCAACTAGGCAGCCATCAAATTCTCTCCATTCCATAGACTGCCGGCCTTCCACCAGGATGATATAGCTAGCTACCTCTGGGTTTTATGTTTGGGCTTTTTTTTAAGATGAAAGGATAGGACTGAGGCTCAAGGAGAGAGAGAGTTGGGAGAATGGAGAATGCTCATGGGGCTAATTGAATTAGCAGGAAAAAAGCTCATTGTAATATCACTAAGCTACTCTACTCCCAGCAACCCCTAGAACAAGGCACCAGGAAAATCTATCTCAAGCACAATCACCTTGGCTCAGGGATTTCACACACACACACACACACACACACACACACACACACCCCATCCTCTCCACGACCTCAGGCTTGGTCCCATCAGCACTGATGAGTTTCCTTTACCCAGAGTCAGAAGGTTAGTTTTCCCTCCCTGCTCCCAGCATACTTGTCTCTCCTTTCCTTTTTCCCTATTGTTCCCTACCCCTCCAACACCCCTCTGTTCTCAGGCTCTGGTTTATTCCATAATGCCAATATGGCATTTGTTCTGGGTTCTCCTCTGCTGACTTGTCACATGTCTACGTGCTTCCCTTGGGCTCCAGGGTCCCCAGGGGCAAGGAAGCAGCTGTTTGCTATGCTCTGTATAGGCACCCACGGAGCCAAACCAGCCGTGGCTGAGAGAGTCAGATCTCACTGTTTCTGAGCTCTGCTCTTTCTTCAGTTTTTGAGAAATGGGAGAAATTACTCTCTGGCAACAGAGAATGAAAGTGTCTCTTCAGTGTCAATGTAGTTCCATACTCCTCCCTCCTTTCAACAAACTCCCTCTCTACCACCTCCCCCCTCTCAAAAAAAAAGCCTCAGCAGAAACAAACAGTTCCAATGAGAGTTCCCATGTTTACTGCCAGGTGAATTATATTTACTGTGCCTAGAATTTGTCTGCACAGCATTCTCCTAGCCAGAAGCCTCTTCTCCCACCTCAGAAAGCAATTAGCCCCCAGTACCTTCAGAGAGGGAGGAAAATAGACCAGCCTAGTTCAAGCGTTCGTAACCATTTTTGTATTATAGACCCCTTTAGTCACCTAGTGAAGCCCCTGGATCTAAATAATGAGGTTTTTAAATTCATAATTGAAAGAAATGCTAAATTTAAGTTAGAGTTTAGTGAAAATAAAGATATCACTTTCCCCTATCCAAGTTCAAAGACCTACTGAAATCTCTTTTCAGATCTCAGGTTAAGAACCCTTTCACTAGCTGCTGGGACAATCTTCCATTATAATCCTTCCTTACCTTCATCTCACCACAGGGCCTTCTCTGGTCCAGGTCTGCAACTCTGATGTGGGTTCCTCTGATCATCTCTGATGCCTCGGAATAGCCCCCAGCTCTAGAACACAAAGTGAAGGGATTTTGAACTACAGAAACCTCAGGCTGGAAAGGACCTCCAGAGGTCAATACATCTAGGTTTTTAACTTCCAATAAAACCATCCCTTAAATCCTTTTTAATGTACATTTCAAATCTAAGTGATAGACAGTGACTCAGAGACAAGTAGGGACAACTCTATGGATAACCTCACCCCCAAATTATCATATTTCACCTAATATGTCAGCAATGTGGACAAAATAGGAAAGTACTTGGGTGTCCCAGAGATGACTTTTGAAACACCTATTATTTCATTTGACCCTCCCAGCAATATGAGGTATTATGAACTTCAGCTAATAGACGAGGAAGTGAAAGAAAGAGTGAGGGGTGTCTAGTGTCAGCAGGGTACTAGCCATGGGATCAGAAAACTTGGGTTCAAGTCCTGACTGTCCTGTCATGGGACTCTGGACAGGTGACATAGCCTTATGGTCCTATTTCCTCATCACTAAAATGGGATGATAATAATGTCTACCATACCCTCCCCACAGGGATGTTGGATAGATTAAATGAGATAATGTAGAATAATTATATTCTATAAAAGTAAGCTTTTATTAAATGGCATGGTCAAGGTCACACAACAATCCACCAGTAGGGGTACAGAAGTCTAGAACTCAAATCTTCTGGTCATCATTTCAGTCCCTGATGGCTCGATGATTATCAATAATCCTGAGGTTTGCTGAAAGGCTAAACCATCAGCATTGACCATGGGGGAATCTTGAGTGGATTGAACCTCACTCCAGGGGAATTCATGAAGTTATTTCTGCACTTTTCCATGAGAAAAAGAAAAGTAGGGGTCTTGGCTTCCTACAGGCTCAGCCCAGACAGCACCCATGGACCTGGTGATCTTCCCAATCTGCCTTTGGGAAATTGTTCATCCAAGATGCCACTGGGATCTATCTCTATAAAAAACAGAAGCTGAGTCTCATCAGGAAAGGATAACTTGAGAAAACCAGAGGGGAGTAGTGGGAGACCAAGAAAACCCTGACTAAAGAAAGCAAATGGCAACAAGACAGATGGTATCTCACCCAGAATAACAGTGATCTATGTTCCTGACCACAACAGAGGGGGAAAGTCCTGCTGGGCTATAATTCTCTCTGATATGTTTCTTAATGTTGTTTCATCAGCAGCAAGAAAATGGAATTACATTTGTTGGGTTGCCTTGCCTCCACAATCTGGATCCAGCACCGCCTTTTCACTTTGACCAAACCATCTAGATCTCTCCAAAACACCCTCTATTTTCCTCTTTCTATTCCTTACACCTAAAATTCTCTTCTGAGCCTCCTCACTTCATATTTTTCTTTTGACAACCTACTCACATTATAAAACCCAATTCAAATGGTGCCTTTTCCATGAAGCCTTTCTTGATGCTCCCAAATGTTTTCCCCTTTTCTTATGGTAAGGGGCTTTAAGGGAAAAGCCAGGCAACTCTACCTTTGAAAAGTTAGTTTAAGGAAAGATGACTCATGTTCTTCCACCTGTTCCAGTTCTAGAGATACCTACCCAGACAGCACAGTGTATGTAGAGCTGTTCCTGGAGTCAGGAAGACTTGATTCCCATGTAACCTCTGATTTTTCCTAAGTGAATGACCCTGGACAAGTTAATTAACCTGGTGATCCTCAGTTTCTTTATGTATAAAATGTTGATAATTATAGCACCTACCTCCTAGGGTTGTTGTGGGACTCAAACAAGATATTTATAAAGCACTCAGCACAGTGCCTGGTATAGAATGGGTACTTAATAAATGCTTATTCTTTTCTCTTAACCCCTGGTTTCTGCAACCTCTTGAAAGTTTCCAGTAATAGGGACACAGTACACTTACAGAAATAATCCTCTGCTATTCATTCAATAGAAGAATCAATCCACCACCATTCTTACCCCTTTCAGAACCTCCTCCTCTTTTTTCTCCAGGTGTTCTGTGCTTTCAGAGTGTCCCAGATCCCTCCACTTACAGAGGAAAGTGATCTCATAAACAAATTCACAGTAAGGTGTTAATGTGTTAATATTCCTAGGGGCATTTTGTTAATACTAGGAGAGGCATTTGGTATTTTTTAAGGACCTTGAAAGTGATTAACCTCAAATCGACATCCTCTATTGATATCCAAATATTCAAATTGATATTCTATATTCACAAAATTTCAGGGACTGTGTTTGAGGAAAAAATTGGTGGTCAGGGCCTTGCAGGCAATCTTTAATGATCACTTGGCACTCCATGCAGTGACTGGCCTATTGGAAAGATAATAAGAGGGTGGGAGTCTGGGACTAAGATGGAAGAGGGGGTTCCTCCTTCTTTCTTCCCAGCACCATCCCAAGTCATTTTGCTTGGACGGTTAAGGCAGAAGGAGAGGCTGGGGAAGATGAGAAGCATAATTACAAGTCAGGAACAGACAAAAGCTGCTTCTGAATTGGAGGCCTAGGCAGTTGGAATCCACAAGGGGAACAATTAACTGATAAGAGTAAACTAATTGTTATTCATATTAAATTAGGGCACAGGTGATTTGGAAAAAATCTATAGACCCTCCCATATGCTGTGAGGGTTTTGCATTGCAGATGATGGTTTTATGGGGCCCTTCTGGGATTCGGATTATGGAAGCAGAGCTTGGAGCAAACTGGAAGGCCCAGATCTTGTCCCTGCTTAACTACACAATAAACACAAGAATGCTCATACAAGGGGACAGGGTTATAGGTTTTCATATTAAGCATTTCTTGTGTTGGACTTTAGGAGCAGGTTTTAAGGGGCAGAATATGGAAGGCCAAATACTCCCAGCAGCTGAGACCGTGGGATTTGGGGACAAGGCTCTGTCACCTGAGAAACCTAGACTGAGAAGACAAAACATCCAGCTGTGGGAGCTCCTCTGGCTGTAGGGTGAGCCAGTGAAAGCACAACAGTGGAGAGTGGGGGTGGGATTAAGGGGGAGGGGGCAATCTTGAATCTGGTGAATGGAGGGGATGGGGTGAAAAAGGGAATTATGTCTGTAAAATGGAGCTTTGTGTGAGCAGGGCTTGCAGTTAATTTGCCTGGGAGGCCTTTTTTTGATGGACCATTCCAGCTTTAGCATGAGGGCCTCTTCACTTTGATTTTAATTCTACATATTGTAGAATTATATCTTTCTCTGCCTCAGTTTCCTCAAATGTAAAAGAGAGATCATAATAGCACCTATTTCTCAGTGTGAGGATAAAAACAAGACAATGTTTGTAAAGCATTTTGCAAACTAAAGGACCATATGAATGTTAGCTATTGTTATTATTACATGAAAATTATTTGCAAAACTTAAAGCTTTATGTAAATCCTGGTTATTATTACTTGAAACTATTCCCACCCCTATTCTTTTTTTCACTATACCTTCAGGTATATAAGTTCTACTATGGGAGAATAGAAGTAAGAAAGCATGGTCCTTGCTTCAGGGAGTTTATCATCAAATGATAGATTCTTGTAGGGTTTGGGAGCTTAGAGAATTATATACACATACAGAAATCAACAAAAACACATAATTACCATCATGACAATATTGCAATGACACCTCTGGGACCTGACCTGGCTCAGATATAAGTGGTAATGATGGCAGGTGAGACATACTGGGACTTTGTATTCAAATGGGGCTGAGAGACAGGCTGTGAAATCTGGATAGGTTGTTACAGATCCCCTCCAAGAATCTTGTTCTACCCCACCCCCTTTTATCACTATACTATCTCTGCCCTCCTCAAAGCCTAGGACTAATATCTGGTGTAATTTATCAGAAAAAGAGAGATGTGTTTGATAAACAAGGAATCTGGGTTATTCAGTTTGGAGGAAAGATGAGCAGAGAAGCATATGTGTGCATCTGGTTGGGGGTAAAGAGAAGAAATGTTATTCAGTTGTGTCTGACTCTGTGATCCCATTTAGAGTTTTCTTGGCAAAAATATTAGAGTGGTTTGCCACTTCCTTCTCCAGTTCAGTTTACAGATGAGGAAATTGAGACAGAGTGAAGTGATTTGCCCAGGGTCACACAGCTAGTAAGTGTCTACGGTGAATTTGAACACAAGTCCTCCTGAACCCAGGACAGTCATTTTATCTATTGTACCACCTAGCTACCCAGGAAAGAAATAACTATCACAACCTGAAGTTTTGAAGGTTTGTATTGTTGATAGTATGCCCCACTACACTTCATCACTAAATACCAAAATGAAAATGGATTTAAACCCCAGAAAAAAAATTTAGGTTACCATAAAAAAAAAAAAAACTCCTGACTATGAAGTTTGTTAAATACTGCAGCATTTAAACATCCTGCCCTTTGGTAGCATCTGGAGGACAATGGTGTAGGATAACAGAAAGGACTGGATAGTCTTCTTCTAAGTCTGCTTTCTTCCTCATTTAATATTTTATCTGATTTAGAAATTTCCTCTGCCTGGGATCTTCCTCTGCTCTGAACTGCAAGCAGACAGCCATTAATTCCTGGGCTTGGTACTGGGCCACAGGTGTTGTGTATATGAGGCTGTGGGTTAGGGATGCAGATGATTAATGGATAAAGACCATCAGCTCTACCAAAATTACAGAAAGCATTTATTGGGAAATGATGCCCTGATTTAGCATAACCTGAACACAGGGTGCTAGGCAGTAGCCCAGGATGAAGCAGGAGCCTTGTTCACTCTTGTCCATTAAGAAATACCTCCATATCTGCCAATGGAGGGTAGCTTTTGTATTGAAGGCTATTCAAAATGTGCACAAAAATTTTCTTCTGAGCATTCCACAATTTAACTAAAAGCATTTTAAAACATCCTTAGCTCCACAGGACTTCAGAAAATCTTACCTATGAATATAAGGATGCAGACACAAATTCACACATGTGTAACTCCCTTTTCCCAAACACACACACACATATACACACACACACACACACATCATACTGCAAACATACACCCATATGGACACAAGTACAGAGGCTTTTCTGTCTGAGGATCTGTAGTCATATTCCCTAGTTCCAGACTTCATGGCCTCCTCTATCAAATCTAATTCCTTAAGATCCTAAAAAATTGTATTGCAAACCTTAATTTCTTAAGATCTTAATTTGTGTTCCAAATCTTAATTTCTTAAGATCTTAATTTGTTGCCACCAAGGCCTCATGAAAAAAGCCCCAGAGTTCCAGCATAGAGACGGACATTCAGATTCTCCTAAGGTTAGCTCAGTTGTCTTCACCTTGGAAAGTCCTGGATACAGTGCCGGGGGAACAAGTTCAGCAGCCCGCATCCCACTGCCCTCTGACCCCATTCTTATTCAAACGATTGGAGGTAGGGGAAGACATTTCTGATCTCAAGTTCATCAATGCCTTCAGAGAGAAGGTAGCGGATGGCACAAGTAGGGTAGGAGTCCCCTCTTTGACTCAAGTGTTAGACTTCGCAAATCCCAAATGCATACACATACACTTTTAACTGGGTCCCCTCTCCCCCCCAATGGATCTTGGGGTAAAAGTCATGTCCAGAACAGGAGCTGTGTCCCAACTTGGGGTGGGAAGAGTGACCCGATCTCCCTTCAGGGCCACCTCCAGCTCTGCCTCTCTCCTTCTGAACCTCTCTGGCTCTTCTCAACCTCCCTCCCTTCCACGAACACCCATCCCAGCCCGGAAACAATCACCCTTTGACAAGCGAAGCTGCTGAGCTGAGAGCCAAGAAAGGCTCGGGTGGGGGTAGGGGGTGGCAGCGGGCATCCCGGCCGGGTTTAACTCTAGAGGAGCGAGAGCGAGATGCCCAAGGCCCCTTCCCCGGGCCTGCAGCCCCCTCCCCAACGCATCCATCCTCGATCCGCGCCGTGGGAGTACAAGGGGTTGGGGTGGTGGGGAAAGGGGTGCTGGGGGAGGGGGGAGTAGATACCAAGCCCACGAGGGGACCTTTCCTCGCCGCTCCTCCCTCCCTCTCTCTTCCGCCCGTTGCAGGGAGGGCCCCCCGCCTCAGCTGGCGAGGTTGGTACAGACCATTAGCAGTGCAGGTCCCGCTGGCAGCTCCCTCTCGGAGGTGGGGAGGGGGAAGAGGGGGATGGATGAGGTGGGGGAGGGGGGAGAGGAGGCAGGGAGAAGAGGAGCTGTCAGTGCTGCTGGAGGCACGGGCGCATCCGCCGCCACTGATGTGATTCTTCGCTCCGGCTCTGGGCTCTAGCACCCCAGTCTTCCTCCTCCTTCTCCTCCTCCTCCTCTTTCTCCTCTTCCTCCTCCTCATCATCTTTCTCTCCTTCCTCCTCCCCCTCCCTCTTTCCTCCCCCTCCTCTCCCTCCGGCCCCCCTTCTCTTCCTGGTCCCTGCTCCTTGTCGCCCGCCGGCTCCTGCTCTGCATCCCCAACCCAGCCTCCTCCAGACTCTAGCCGGCGCTGTGCTTGGAAAGGCGCGGAGGTGCCGAGGTCTGAGCGCAAGAGCCGGGGGAGAAGCGAGCGGAACCGGAGCAGGGGGTGGCGGAGCCGGGGTCCGCGGGCTGCCGAGCTGCCAGAGGGGAACGCGGCGGCGAGGAAGGCAGCGGCGGCGGCGGCGGCGGCGGCTATGAAGTGGCCCCCGGTGGCCCGGAGCCCGAGCGTACCGAGGCAGGGAAGCGAGGGAGCCCAGCGCCCGGGCCCCGGGCAGCACCAGCGGGGTGCCGCGTCTGGGGATTAAGGGCTGGAGGGAACTGCGCGATGGAGCTGGAACGGGCCGGGGAGGATTCAGACTCGCGAAGCCAGGTAACTCTCCCCCTTTCGTAGCCCTCCCTTCTCGGGCTCCTCCGTTCCTGCGTCCTCTCCATCCCCGCCCGCCGCTCAGGGTTCTCCCCCTTGCACTCCTTCGGCTCGCCACCGCCACCGCCACCGCCGCCGTACAGAGCCCCTTTATGCATCTCTATCAGTACCCATCCCATGTCCGTCCCTGTGTGAGGAGGGGGAAGGGCAGGCTCCCCACACACACACCCCCACCCGGGAGCTGAGGCTGTCAAACCAGGCTTGGGAGGCACCGGGGGGGGGGGGCTGGGGGTCTCTGGTTGGGGAAGGCGCTGCCCTGGAAATGGTGATAGTGCGTGGCCGTAAGGTTTCCTACAAGAAGAAACCCCTAAACAAAACACAGCAGTTCCAGCTGAGAAAAGAGAAAGGCTTTCAGTTGTTGGGGGGGGGGAGAGAAAGAGAGAGAGAGGAGGAGGAAAACAGAGAGCTGAAACCTACTCACCAGATTCCTACAAACCATCCCAAGCTAATGGGCCATCTACCCCTTCTTCCCAATCCTTAAACAAGTCGTTTACTATCTATCATAGGGATAGAAAGGAAAAGAGAAATCAGGGGTGATGTGAGCCCCTTTACTCTATTCCTGCTTCCACTACCATCAGCCATTGGTCTCCCCATTCATCCCTATGTGAGCTAACTTCTCTGATGGGGAAAAGAATCTGAGGGGCTCCAGCTCTCAAGGATCCTGGTAGAGAATGGAGTAGAAAGAATGGTTTGCAGAGATTTCCAAGAGTCTGTGATTGCCTATGGGATAGTGAGGAGAAAGCTAGTGACTCCAATTTACAGCTCATCCTCCCCTCAGGTCTCTTCATATCTAAGGTCCCTGGGCCCCCTGCTCTCCAAAGTCAAAGAGTACAACTTTAAAAATAGCATCTGGGAGACAGAGGAAGGAAGAGGAGAGGAAGTCACAGGACCCATCATTGCCAGGGAATAGAGGTGACAGCCTGGCACAAAGTAACTAAGGTCAAGAGACTCCCCACACACACACACTTACACACAACAGATGCACATAGCTTTCATACCGAGTGAGTGCCAAGATCTTAGTCCCTAATTACCGAGTTCAGTTCTGAATGAAGTTAGGATGACTTTTTGGAGAAAAGACATTAGAAGTTTCCTTGAAACAGGCCTTTGGAATAGATTCCTTTACTAACCTATTGTTCGCACTGAGTAATTGGGGGAAGGATATTGCCAAGAGTTGTTTGTGACATGGAGCACTCAGAATATGGTAGAACTCAAGGACTGGGCAGTATGACCACGACTTGTGGTTTGAGCACATCGCACAGCATCGAGATGGCTTGTGAAGCAACGTATTGGAACACACCCTTCAGTTTGCATGATGGGGTATTGTATAGCTCTACAAGTTAATGTGGCACGATTGTAAGCATCTCTGGATTGTATGGCATAATTATATAGCATGATAAAAATTGTTCTGTTTGGCTGCTGTGTCCTATAGTTTGACAATTTCACTACCCTATCCCTTGGTACCATGGTAGACAGGAATGGTGACATTTCCCTTAGAACCTGCAAGGTAGTAACTGTTAATTGAACATATCCAGAATCCAATACATCTCTCTCTCCCAGCCACACTAGACAAAGACATTTACCCCTTGGGTCACTCAAGGTGAGCATCTACTTCTAACTTTAAGAACCCATTCTGGTTTCTTAATAGCCCTTCTGCTACTGTGCTCTACACATGTCTTTCTTGGTGCTGCTAAAAAAAAAAAAAGGAAAAAGGAAAAATAGTTTAAAGGAAGTAAGAAGGGTTAATGCCCTTGACTGTTCTCAGAGGTGTCTAGTGTGGCTGGGGGCACCACTTAAGTCCAATTGCTTTTTAACATGCCTTGATATTGAGAAAATAGTTGGATAAGGGAGTGGTTCTGTGTGTGTATGTGTGTGTGTGTGTGTCTGTCTGTCTACACATAAGCAAGCTGAAAATATTTGAGTTAGTATGCATGTGTGCCTCAGCATATTCTGTGGGGGAAAGGGAATTGTACATGTATGTTCCATGTTTTGGTAGGTAAGCATGTAGATTTGTTCAGACTCTTCTAGTCAAGAGTATTGGGAGAAATGAATCCCAAAGGAAGAATGCCCCAAGTAAAAACTGGTAGGAAAGAATTGAGGGGAGGTCCAAGCCCAGGGGGAGTACCTCACTTCTCCCATTCATTGCTAGAGTTAGATGCAGTTTTCCACAGTGGCTATGTTGGAAATGGGGAGTACAAGCCCCAGAGAAGAGGCAAGTGGTGGTCAAGGTGGGCTTTCTCCTTTTCCCTGAAAAATTCTAAGTGGAAAAAAGGTATTAGGTAGAAGCAATTTTGGATTGAAGTGAGGAGAGCAGAAAGGAAGTGGGTCCTGGATCCCAAGGCCCTAGATGGGAATTAGAATTAAAGATAGTGAGGGCTCTGGCAACAGATTGTCAGTGGCAGTATCTTTGATGTACCCCACAAGCTGGTCCAGACAATAGGAACAATCAAAGAGCTACCTGAAGGTTGCACCAAAGTAGAAAATTAGGGAATGGTGACAAGCAAGGAAGGGAGAGACACAGAATTCTCTTAAGGTATATTACTGGCCACTGAAACCAGGACTCTGGTGTACATAGTTTCTGCATTTCACAATCAGAATTATGTCTCTAATAAGACCAGGGAAGGAGAAGAGCTTCTTTGCCCATCTCTGGGCATTTTTGCTTGGGAAAATTTCGAATGGAAGTGAATCCCAGAGGAGTCCCTGTTGCAGAGTACCAGAGCATCTAACTTCCTACCTAAAGTGAAGAAATCTCATTCCATGGAGTTGAATGGAGATCCAGGTGAAATTTAGATAGAACAGCTAAGCCCTTGGGCAGAGTTCCAGAAGTTAGTGAACATGGATAGAACTTCACCAACGCTTCCATTCAAGTTAAGCATGCCAGTAAGACCTAGTACTCCAGGCTCTCTCATCATTTCCCTGCTGTTGTCACTGCCTTTCCATAAATACAACCCACACTTCAGGTCTGAGGAAGGGCCTTGGCTATGGAATGAAAAAAGATGTAGATCACCAAGGGACATGAACTTCCTGAAGCTAGTTCCAGGGAAATGCTGTACGTGGCTCAGGTTCAGGCCATTGGATCTTCACTCCTTGGACAACAGAAAAACCATGCATGTTTCCTCAAAGATAATTGAGTAAAATGTCTGATGATTGCTTAGCAAGGGCAAAGGGAGGTCTAGAGAGATCTCAAAGCTGTGATCAGTTAGAGAAATCTAGAACCCTGTCTCCCAACCTCCACTGCATCCTACTAAATAGAGCCAGGGGCCTCAGAGTCATTTTTCAGAGGAGTTTCTGTACTAACCAGCTACAGAATGTGTCAAAGTTCCATTGATGCAGCCTCCTCTCTTCCTTTCTGTGGTCCTTGTCTTTCCCCCACAATGGTATTCTTTTCTCCCCAAGGCCCTGCTTTCTCCATGCTTTTCTCCAACACCCCAGAACTGTGCTCACTTAACCCTTACTTAACCCACGCCAAAAATAACTAAATTTTGCACTTCTAAAAGACTGCATTCTCTTTTAAAATTACAAAGGGATTTTACAAATAAGGATAAGCTATAGATTGAATCATCATTAAATAATATTTTACAGGTTTATCATAAAATGGCCATTTAAAAGTTCTTTTTTAAATAGACTCTACCAAGAAATAAATAAAACCTAATATAGTGAACTCTTGATTATCCATCCTAATGGCAGAGGACATTGTCCATATGAATTCATAATCTCGGATAACCCCCCAAAAAACAAATACATATACATATTTCTTTGTAATGCTTTATATGATGGTTTTTGTGTGGTGTGTTTTTTTGTTTTTTGTTTTTTTGCAGCAACAGCAAATTTACCTTCTTAATGAGGTTTGGCTAAAGCCAATATTAAAATGAATTTGCATTCCCTGAGCACACACCAACTGATGGCAGGGCAGACAGCCCAGAAGAAAACTGGATGGCAGGGGTAAGCTAAACCAGGATTAAAACTGTGCCACTGATAAGCCATGCAGTGGCTTATCCACAGGTGGATAATCAAGAGTTGACTGCATACCAAAAAAACAAAATCTTGAAATTTCATCTCATTTGTCCCTTTTGTTTTGAAGTTAGAGCTGTAGAAATGATTTCTCAGTGCCTATGAATAACTGAAAACTACATGATAGGGAGGCAGCAAAGCAAACAGGAAAGAACTCTGTATTTAGAGGACAGAGATTCTGGGAGCTGGGACAAGTTTACAACCTATCTAACTCAGTTTTCTTTTTCTGTAAAATAAAGGGGCTAGACTCAATGATCTGTAAAGATCTTTCAGCTCTAACTCTATTATCCTATGAAATAAAAGCATATATGTATAAATATATAAATACATACATGTATTAAGGTTCTGAAATCTCATTAATAACTTAACAGATAAGTATTAGAGAACTAACTAAGCTACAGAGAGAACAAGTTACTTGCTCATGGTCCTACAATTAGTAAATTATTTTGAAATCAAGTCTTCCAGATTTCAAGCCTGAAATATTATCCACTATGCCATACTGTTTCTCAAATATGTATATATAATGACATATATACATATGTGTATATATATATGTGTGTGTTATGTGTATGCATATACTACATATATTATAAGTTTGGGCTTCCTTTCCTTTCTTCTAGAGCAAAAGATTCCTCTTTAAGTGTTAGACACTTTTAGATAGACTCACAGGTTATTATCCATACCTTTCTTGCACAGCTATAAATGGAAATATGTCCATACTGGTTGCCAAGACACAATGGCAATTGAACTCACATTGTTTTCCTCATGAGAGACTCCAGCATTTTGAGTTCAAGGGACAAATGAGAAAAAAGATCGGCATTGGCTTTAATAATTCCATCAGTAGCAACAATATATGTGATTTCCATGAAAAGTGTATGATGACTATTTAAATATTGCCTTGAATAATACTCTACAATGGAACAATGGGATATTCCCTGAACTATGTATCCCAAATGTTTTTTTTTCATACTATGCTATACTATACTATATTATGCTACACTACATATGCAATGCTATGCTACTATACTCTCCCATATTATACTATACTATGCTATATTATGCTATACTGTACTATGTGATGCAATACTATATATATTACACTATACTGTCTATACTATACTATTCCATCTCATATCATATCATACCCTACTATAAACTAATAATTTCAAGTCTACCGAAAGGATAACAGAAATATATATTTGTATAATAATTTTACTTTCTCAAAGTATGTCTGCATTGATTCCCTCATCTCAGATTCACATCTCAGTCAGGGATGGGAAGAACATTTATTTTACAAGTGAAGATCCAAAGGCACCAAAAGTTTGAGTAATTTGTCATCTATTAAGTGGCAGCCAGAACCAGAATCCAAACTAAGGAATTAATCTGGTAGATAGAACCTGAAACCTTAAGCTTGAATTTTTGGGGACTGGAATATATAATATGTTAGATTAGAAGTGTGATGTTACAGTCTGGTTCTATTAGACTTCTCAAATACCCAGCAAAAAGAAAAGGGTGTGAAATAAGTTTTAGGAGCTGTGAAAATGAAGTCAGGGATTTCCAGGTTTAGGAAAATTGCTTATAAAAGATACCAGGGAAGGGGATAATGACAATGGACAGAAGATCCTGAAATTATGAAAGCATCTAAAAAATTCTGAAAGTGTTCTAGATTGTCAACTCCTTGAGGCCAGGAAAGGTGTTTTGTATTTCTCTTAAGCTTCCAGCACAGTGCCTTGCACATAGCAAATGCTTAATATAAATGTTTATTGAGTAAATGAGTTATGCTGACAACCCCAGCAAGGCAGGAACTGGACCTATAATTTCATTTATATAAAGAACTCCCAGGTGATGAAATTCCCTGCCATAATGCACATTGGCACCTTTTCTGCAATTCAGAGTCCTAGAAAATTGCCCATGCTAGAGTGCTGACAAGTTAAATGACTTTCCTAATGTCTCTCTCTCTCTCTCTCTCTCTCTCTCTCTCTCTCTCTCTCTCTCT
>JAJPUD010006242.1:0-28306 GCA_023553655.1 Myrmecobius fasciatus | reverse complement strand
TCTCTCTCTCTCTCTCTCTCTCTCTCTCTCTCTCTCTCTCTCTCTCTTTCTCTCTCTCTCTCTCTCTCTCTCTCTCTCACACACACACACACACACACACACACACACACATACACACACACACACAGAAGAGAGAAAAAGAGAGAGAGAGAGAGAGAGAGAGAGAGTGAAAGAGAGAGCCTTGTATGTCATTATAAGATTTATTTTATTAGGCAAGGCAATTGGGATTAAGTGACTTGCCCAGGCTTTCACAGCTAATAAATATCAAGTGTCTAAGGCCAAATTTGAACTTGGTTCCTTTTGACTCCAGGGCTAGTGCTCTATCCACTGTACCACCTAGTTGACCCTAAAGGTAAGATTAAAACTGAGGACTTCCTAGCTCTGAGACTAGCTCTCCACCAGTAGCCATGTAGCTACTCTTTCCTTACCTTATCTAGATCTATTCCGGAATTTCTTTTCCAAAGGAATATGACCCTAATTTTTATAATGGAAATCAATGAAAAAAATGATTTGTTTCACAGGAAATTTTTCTGAAACACATTATATCTGTGAAGCAAGCTATATTTGTAGTATATTCTATCAGGGCTAAATAACTGGTTGGATTATGTTGTTTTCACTTCCACTGAAATGTGCTGGCCCAGTGTAGCAGATCTGTTTCTTGGGACGATATAGGCAATGGAAGTTATGTTTTCAAAAATCAGAATGTTATCACTGACAATAAGAAATATGAACAGAAAGCAGGTGGGACAAATTCAGTTCATGTAAAAGGAAAAAGAAGAGAGAAGAATACTTAATCTAAGCCCTTCGTTTTACAGATGAGAAACTGGGACCCAGTGACTTTCCCATAATCACACAAATAATGTCAGAAGTAAAATTTGAAAAATGATCGAAAACTGAGGTAGCCACAAAAGCACTGTGATTAAGAATCATTAAAAATGAATCATGGTACCAACTCCCCATTACTACATGGTAGTATGATGTTAGGTAAGTCATATGCAACTGGAGGCCCAGTAGATAGATCCCTAGAAGATCTGAATTCAAATTCAGCCTCACACACTTATTACCTATGTGACTCTGGACAAGTCCCTTAATCTCTGCTTATGTTTCCTTGTCTGTAAAATGAAGATTAATAATAGCACCTACCTTCCATGGTTGTTGTGAGAATAAAATGAGATAATATTTGTAAAGCTCTCTGCAAATTCTAAAGTACTATATATGGACCAGCTATTATTGTTATTTTATTTCAATTTCCTCATCTGCAATATGAAGAGAATAGACTAGAAGAACATTTCTTGAACTGTGCCACAAGAAACCATGAAATACCTCATTTGAGATTTTGTTTTAGTGAGCCTTATATCATTTGTTAGCAGGCATTAAAAACAATAATTTTAGAGGATTTTACTGAACGGTTCTACTAAAGTTTGACAGCCATTGAACTAGAATAATAGAATTTTGTTATAAGAAAAGGCTCTAACATCTTTTGTCAACCTACCCAAGATCATACAGCTGGCTGGTGGCAGGCAGCAGCCAAAACTGCTGATTGGCAGTTCAGCTGCCTTTCTACTAAGCCCCGGTTTTCTCCAAAATCACATCAGAAGTACGACTACAAATAGCATAGAGTGGTATACCTAGGCTTAGTATGTGGGAGGTTCTCCTTGGGGCTCCCCTCTAGGGATCAGGGAGGGAAAACAGTTGACCTTTCCTAGTAAAATATGCCCAGAAGGTTTGCATTAAGCAATGTCAGGGATCAGGAAGGGAACTTTCTATGCCACCATCAATAGATTATTTATTGTTTTAATAACCACCAACAAAAACAAACATTCATGTGCAGAACTAAAATAAAATATGATCATATACAAAACCATACATTATTATTTATAATTTGTTTTTAATTCTGTTCACTTAAAAATTAACAAAAATGTCCTGTTATTTTTTATGACCACTTTTCAGCAACCTTTAAAAAAATGATAGTTCCTATTTATATAGGTCTTATGGTTTAAATTCTTATCTTACAACAACTCTGTGAAGCAGGTAATATGGATATTATTACTCATATTGTGCAAAAGGAGTAATTCAAACTGAAAGAGATAAAGTAACTTATTTATCATCTCACAACTAGTATTACAATCCATCACACTCAAGTCTTCTAACTCCAAATACAATATTTTTCCCGTAGTGAAATAAGAAAAAAAGTAAGTAAAACTAAGACTTAGAATTGAAACTATGTAGACAACTAGGGCTTTGGCCCAGGTGGGAAGTTTGCAGGGTCAGAAATTTAGAGGGTAATAACAACATTCATACTTCCCTTAAAGAAGAAAGTAGAATCAGTAATGAAAGGATGTTAAGAAAAGCAGGGAGAGGAAAGACCAAGGCAAAGGGGAATACCCAAAAGCTCTGGCCAGGCTGAGGGGGAAGGGGAAGGCCCAGTCCGACCCAGTCTTCTCAGTGCAGAGAGCAGGGCCTAGAGTTTCAGAGGAGGCCACTCGGGCAAGACATACAATTCTTTTCATCCACCACAAACTGGACTAGCCTTAGGCCTCTGCTACCACTGCTGGAAGCTTCTAGGCCATCTTTCCAAGAGTAGATGGATTATTGGGATTTGAGACTAGAAAAGACTAAAGGGCTCCCCTCCCCTATCAATTCATTCTGAGTCATAAAACCATGAGACAATACTCTGAAAGAAAGGGTTCAGTCCTACATGAGCCTTTCTTCTATCTCAGGCAGCAGAGAGAATACTGGGCGGAAATCAGGATCCCAGAGTAACAGTCCCTTCTCTGACATTAACTCTGGCCCTTTTTTCTCCTTTGTAAATGAAGTAATGGATATAGTCTGTAAGATCCCTTCTGTTGTTAATACTGAGAATCTAAGAAATTTGGGGTTGATTTGACTTCACCCCTTCTTAATCTCAATTTCAGAAAGAATTGAATGTCTTTGTGACCTCAAGCAAGTCCCTTTAAAATCTCTGAAGCTCTAGCTTCCTCTTAATGTAAAATGAACAAGATAGACTCAATGGTCCCCAAGGTATCAACAAAGCATTAGTGTTTTGCTGTGATACTTCTGAGGCTTTTGGGGGCAGGGGTTTGCTTATGCAAAGTATTATTGACAGGAGTTGAATCCCACAAGACTCTGAACCCTTGTGGAGGATGCTTTGAACTAGAAAGGAAGAGAGAAAGGGAAGGGAAGGGAAGGGAAGGGGAAGGAGAAGGGGAAGGGGAAGAAAAAATGGAAAAGGAAAGGAAGGGAATCTCCTAATGTATTTTTCTTGATGGGGAATCACCTAACCTTGTAGGGTAACAAAGTGAGTTGGGCCTCAAACCATGCCTAGCCTCTGCCCTGGTGTGTTCAAAAATAAGGGGCTGCTTTCTAGGAGGCATTACTGATGTGTCTATACTGCACAGTTAATTTAATAATTCATCCAGTGTGACCAGGCAAGATTAGTGATTTTGACAGATTGTCGTTGTGGAGCAGACCCTTTCACATGACTAGCCTGAGGCCTCTGAAAGAGAATTTCCAGCAACATTTACATTCAAACTTCTCAATCTCTTTTCTCTTTTCCCTAATTTTTGGCAGTCTTCCACCCTCACCTTCAATCCCAACCTCTCTTTCTACTTCCTTTCTTATGTCTTTTTCCCCCCTCTCCTTTCCACCCGCATAGCTCCATATTCTTCCTCTCTCACTGCTTCAGTTCAGCCTTTTTTTTCCATAGAATTCCAGTCATGGAGTTCTTAACCTGAGATTTCTGGGAATTCATGAACTTGGAGGGGGGAATATATCTTGATTTTCATGAACCTTTGGTTTCCTTTGAAAACCTATATATTGTATTTTATACATTTAAAAACAGTATCCTGTTTTTCTAGGCTTCATCAGACTACTTTGAGATCCATCTCCAACATTTTCCCTAAATTGACATTACAGAGAGATGCCCAGAAAAAACTTCTTTATTGTTAAAGAAATTGTTCTTTCCTGAGGCAAGATTCCATGCTTTATTTCCAACACAATGACCAACGTCCCTGCTTCTCTATGTAGCTTCAGTACTTGCCTCCTAGTAACAAGGTGAGCATATCCCACCTAAGTCTCCTAAAAAAGGGATAGGTACCCAATAGTACTAGATTCACAGCATCTCCCAATGTACCTGCTCCCATGTGCAGTGTTAGATTCCTTAGAGAACCAGGACTGGAGTTTATTCTGAAGCATCTTGCAATAATCTGGAAGGTCTGGAGATTGGGGGGCTGGGGAAAAGGAGGTAAACTGGTAGTTCTAAGAAGCCCAAGGAAAAAATGACAAGACAGAGAAATCATTTTCAAAACTCCAATTAAGGTAACATGACAATTCCAAAGCCAATCAAGTAAAGCCCCTTGATATCAGGTCAGCTCTGTCACCTGCTGCCATCTTTCTCCTAGTAAGAAAACATCATCCCAGAGTCACAACTAGGAATTCTGTACACTTAACCTGGGCTCATTCAGTGCTGGAGGACCCAATGTAGGTACAGAAAACAGTCTGTGAATCTCAGTTACAATGAATCAAAGAACCCCTGGGAGAAGGGTACAGGAAGGTAGAAGGTAGAATGTCATCAGAGGGCCAAGACAGAAAAGCAGGTCCAGGAAGAAAGACAGTCTGAGACCAACAAACCAGAGGCCTGTCATGGTAGAAAGCATGCTCTCCTCTTTGATACTGAACAAAATCCCACTCATCTTGCTCTCCTCACTCCACTAACTGCCTGACAAATATCTTTGGGAACTTCTACTTGTCTTTCATTTAACTTCCATCCCTAGTCATATTGCAGTCCTGATTGGTCCTTCCATTTGCTATCCCAAAGCCTTAAAAAACAGTCTTTCATGGAGGAATTGATCAATTCAAGACTTAAAGGGGCATCAGGAGAGACAACCCACTGGAGGGAATCCATAGAGCTACTGTTTATAAAACATCCTGTCTACACAATATATAATGGCTGCCTATAACCCAGCATCTATACAACGCACAGCAGCTGTCGCAGTGATATATGGCTACTCTGTGACTGTCTATATAATATACTGCTTATGCAACATATAGATAGTGTCAGCATAATCTACAGCCAACAAGACCAGAGATTTAGAGACCTCTCTATCCATCTTTATCATACAGTCCTGCCTGGTAAGTATGAGCATAGGCTTTCAAGACTAGGTTTTATAGAAATACCCAGGTTGTTTCAGTTTAACTTTGCCTTTAGGGACATGGAGCTCCCACCCTGGAATCTTTTTGTCACAGGTCAATTATTCATTCAATAAGTATTTATTATATACCTACTATGTGCCGGTGTTACACACTGTGCTAAGTTCTGGGGATTTGAATGAAATGAAATGGAAGAGTAGCTTCCCTCAAGAAACTGATATTTTATTAAAAAAGACATTGTGTATGCATGTCAATCAATCAGTATTTATTAGGAGATTACTATGTGCCAGTAGCTATAACATATATGTAAATTAAATACAATGTAATGGGTGGGTACTCTCCTGATCTTCTGGGGACAACAAGAAAGGCCTTTTTGAATATAGTACTTGAACTGAGCTTTGAAAAAAAAGATAGATTTTCTAAGAGGCAGAGATGAGAGATGAGGGTGGTAGTAATGTATTTCAGGCATGGGGGAACAAGCTGTTCAAAAGTATGGGGGGTAGTAGTGAAATGTCATGTGTGAGAGGCAGCAAATAGGCCAGTTCAGCTGAATCATTCTCACATATGAGATGAATTGAAGGGGAGTAATATGTAAAAAGCTTGGAAAGGTTAGCTGAAGCCAATTTGGGGAAGATTTTAAATGCCAAACAGAGTAGTTTGTATTTAGTTTTAGATGTAATGGGCAGAGATTCTTATCCTAGGGTCTATAAATTTTAGGGGTTCTATAAACTTGGACGAGAAAAACTTACATCTTCATTTCCACTAATTTCTAACTGAAATTTAGCATTTTCTTCAATAATGAATGTAAGAAATAGACATTATTCTGAGAAGTGATCCATAGGCATCACCAGACTGGTAAAAGGAACTGTGAAATATGCAAAAAAGGGTAAGAATTCCTACTCCAGGGCTTACTAAGCAGGGCAATGACAAAGTTAGACCTATGTTTTAGGAATATCACTTTGATCACCATGTGGAGAATGGATTAGAAAGGACAGGAAGACCAATAAGAAGGGCATTATATTAGGTCTGGTTAGAGGTGATGAAGAAACAGGAATTGATGCAGGAAGCATTGTGGAGATCAAATTTTGACTTCTGATATTATATGTGGGGCCAAAGAGAATGAAAAGATGAGTATGCACCTAAAGATGCAAATCACCAAACCTGGGTGATTAGAAGAGTGACAGTCTTCTCAACTAAAATAGAGAAATTCAGAAGATAGATAGGTTTTGGAAAGGAGAGATAATGAGTTTTGTTTTATGTGTTTGAAATGTTTGCAGGTTATGTAACTCATAATGTTCAACATACAGCTGATGATACTGGTATAGAGTTCAGATATGAGGTCAGGATAAATACAGGTATATGTATTTATGTATGTGTAAGTCTAGTCTATATATGTATACATATATATATATAGATACACACATATATGGGTGAGAGAGAGAAAGAAATAGAGAGGAAGAGCGAGAGGGAAAGAGAGAGGGGAGGTGGAGAAAGAGAGAGCAGACAGACATTAAATGCCTAGAGATGATCATTGAACCCATCAGAGCTAATGAAGTCAACAAGTAAATGTAGAGAGAGAAGAGAAGAGAGTGACCAGGACAGAGTCTTGTGGTATACCCAGTTGGTGAACATGATCCAGTTGATAATCCAGCAAAGGCAACAGAGAAGGAAAGATTCAATAAGTAGATAGATGTTAGAGAGAGAGGAGTATCCAGGAGGAGAGAGTGGTCAAGAGGATTAAATGGTAGCCCCCTTGTATCCCATCAGTCACTGGGGGGGAGAACTCCAATCTGCCCCATTTCTCTCATCAGAACCCCTTGGCACATTGACAATATTGTCTCCAATGGGGCCTTAAGCAAGTTTATAGAACATCTAGAATAGGTACACATGTAATTTGCACAAAAAAAGACAAAAAGCAAATATTTAGCACATGACCTGTTACTCTGACCTGTATAATCACAAATCTCAAAGATCAGGGCTAAGACAGAAAGAATCAATGAAGAGAAGACCTATTTACCTTCCCCTCCCCTGTACTAGATTCTAGGGAATTCTTTCAGATGAGATAGATAAATCTCAAGGCTACCAAATGACTCATTTGGCAGAATTTCTAGTGATTCTGATCATTGTTGTTACCACCTCCTCCATCTCCTTGAAGGCAGGACTCTGTCATTCAGATATTCACAGCACCTAGCAGAATGCCTTTACACATAGTAAATGTTTATTGAAATGAATCGAAAAGGTAATTACTTCATAAATTGATTACTTTCTGTGTGAGTCAGACCTTGGGTATAGCCTCATCTAGAGAGAAAATTCTTATTACCAAAGTCTCCCCTTCCCCATTACCCAAGTCTGGAAAGTACACTCTCAGGAAAACCCTGAAAATGACTGAAGACTCTCCTTCTCCTCCACCACCTAGGATTCTGATACTTCAGAGCTCAAGTCATTCCTTTTTAAAAAAAAAATTTATTTTTAATGTATGGGATAAAACTGCCCTTTCTCTTAACTCCTCCATTTCTGTTAATGGCACCCCAATTCACCCAACCATCTGGGCTCCAAATCTCAGAATCACCTTTGACTCTTTCTTCTTCCTCCATACCCACATCTAATAAGTTGCCAAGTGCTATCAGTTCTTGAAACCATCTCCTCTTTTCTATTCCCATTTGAATCAGGCTCATTAATACCCTCACTTCTGTCTTTTATGGACTATTGTGTCATGAGTTTGCCTGCCCCTGGTCTCTCCCCCTTTCCATATTATTTCCATATATATTTCCATAATATTTCCATAATTTCCATAATAAAGTATAATAAAGTATTTCTATAATAAAGTATAATAAAAAAGTTAATTACACATTAAACTACAAATCTACTATGTACAACTTGCTATTCCTTTTAAATATACAACAAAGTTATGATGTAAATTTCTTTTTTTTTCTTTCTTTTCTTCTTTCCCCCTGCCCATGCCCTGGAGATGGCCACTATAAGACACAAATTAGACACCAACAAAAAAGTCACTCTTCATAATACTTTTGCTTCTTTAATTCTGTTCCTTCTCCTGTCTCCTTTGCTTTCACTGAAACCACATAAGCCCCAACAAAGAGAATATCTGAATATCTGTTCAAATCACCTCTGAGGGATGAATAGGTAAGGAAGGTATGAAGTCAGGACCATAAGGAAGCTGTGTGTGCCCATAACAGCAGCTATGGGACCCAAGATTAGGGACAGAACAGAGAATAGGATCATGGGATCTGGAGCTAGAAAGGATCTTATCAGGTAGCTTTTACAACTGCTTAATTTTACAGATAATAAAACTGAGACCAAAAAGAGTGAAATCACTTAACCAATATCACATGGCTAGTCAGGGGCAGATCTGGGATTTGAACCCAAGACCTCTGGCTATTTGGGCAGCTAGGTGGCACAATGGATAAAGTGGCAGGTCTGCATTCAGGAAGAATCATCTTTATAAATTCAATCTAGCCTCAGACACTAGCTGTGTGACACTGAGCAAATCACTTAATCTTGTTTGCCTCAGTTTCTTCATCTGTAAAATGAGTTGAAGAAGGAAATGACAAACTACTACAGCATCTTTATCAAGAAAACCCCAAACAGGGTCGTGAAAAGTCTGCCACAACTAAAATGACTGAAAAACTATAACCTCTGATTCAAATCCTGCACAGTTTCCCAAAAGAATCAAGGCATAAAACAATAGGACTTTTATTATGGTAAATTTTAACTTGCCCAGGGGAAAAAGGCTCAAAACCTAAATTGAAACATGCAGGGGCAAGAACAGAATGATATAACCAGGGTGACTAAAAATTGTGTCTCTCTGGGCTGCAGTTTCCTTATTTATAAAATTGAGATTTGTATTAAATTAAATCTAGCATATATTTACTATATGCAAGGAACTATATAACATTTAAATTAATTAAATAAAAATATAAATAATAAATCATTTATTTAGAGATATAGATGTAGATGGATGGATAGATAGATAGATAGATATAGATGGAGACCCATATATTGCCCTTAATAGTACATAAGCTAGCAAGGAAAGACCAAGTAGGCAAAAAACTGATACAAAGCAGAATGAAAAAAGTTGAAGGGGAGGGCCAGACTTCTGAATAATACACATTAAAAGCTAGAGTAATATGCCACCTCTTTCCCTCTCTGACCAATGTCAATCCATCTACTCTCCCTCCATTTAACCACTGAGTCAACTGTCTCCTTTGGAAATACTTCTCTGACTTTCTCTGCCATGATCCCCTTTAGAGGTAGAGAGAAAAGGTAAGGGAGTGCCAAAGACATTATGCATCAATGTATGGAGAGAAGAAGGCAACATAAAATAGGGGACAGGAAGAAGTCCAAGTTAGTTAGGAAAGTGTAAGTGAAGGGGAATAGTTTAAAATGAGACTGGGAGATAGGTTGGAATCATACCATGTACAATCTTGAATGTCAAGGTCCAGAGCTTAGACTTTGGTAGGTAATAGGTAGCCAGTGAAGATATCTGAGAGGAAGAGTAATGAGAGCAGATTGGTGGAATTCTATTGCTCAGGCTGCTGTGTCAGGGATGATTTAGAAAAGGGGGAGAGACCAGGTGCAGGCAAACTCATGACACAATAGTCCATAAAAGACAGAAGTGAGGGTATTAATGAGCCTGATTCAAATGGGAATGGAAAAGAGGAGATGGTTTCAAGATCTGATAGGACTTGGCAACTTATTAGATGTGGGTATGGAGGAAGAAGAAAGAGTCAAAGGTGATTCTGAGATTTGGAGCCCAGATGATTGGGTGAATTGGGGTGCCATTAACAGAAATGGAGGAGTTAAGAGAAAGGGCAGGTTTTGATTTACAAAGCTCATTTCAGCAACCCTAAACCTTTCTAATACTTTGATTCTAAGTTCAGAGCTCCCAAAGAAGGAGCCACTTGAGCTTTTACATCCTTCACTAGCCCCAGGCCTTCTTCAATCCCAGGTCTTTTATATAACAAACTGGGAACATGTTTTCTTTCTCTAAATGGCTTATGCATCCGGCATAGATGGGCAGGAGGTCAAAGGAGTCTGCTGTTCAACTTCCCCGTAAAATGACTAGTCATGTTACCCAGCTACAAGAAACAGCCAGATTATTGACTGTAAAAATGATCATTATTAATATGCAAGATATTTTCAATGGAATCTGCCTGATATCTAAAAATCAAATGTACTGAAATTCACTCATATTCTTATTGTCCCTTACGAGCCCTCCTGTCAAGTCAGGCTGGGCAGTGTAGATAAACACCTGGTTAGACACCACTAAAGTATGATTAGTAGTGCCCACAAGATATTAAAAACAGACTTAAATTTAGTATGAATAATTTAGATAGAAGAAATAACATAAGGATAGTGTAACTTGTTACACATTCAAATTCTAGGGATATGTTATAGAATCTTCCTGTGAAAAAGGGAGGCATTCCTTAAAAATAGGATCAATTCTCATCTGTTTGGGAACATTTGGCAGGGACAGCTAATGCACTGGAAGGCAAAATCAGGATCCAAAAAAGATCTTGCTAGAGCACTGGGCTGGAGGTAATAAGATAAATTTAATAGGGATAAGTGTAAAGCACTTGGGTTCAAAAAATTAACTTCCCAAGTACAAAAGGAGAAAGGTAATGCTAACAAAAGTTCAACTGAAAAGGACTGAGGATTTTATTGTATTTCAAGTTCAACATGATCCAACATGGTAGCTAAAAAATTAATGAGCTGTTAGGCTTATTAAAAGAGGCAAAAGAGCCAAAACTAGAGAGAGAGCATAATCTGCCCTGATCCATATCTGGAGTATTTTGCTTAGTTCATGCTTTCATGAAGGACTTTATCAGGCTAGAGAAGAGGTAGAAGGATGGGATCATAGCATGTGAGGATATACCAGAGGAATGAAGAAGAAAAGATTTAGGGGTATGTGATAGCTTTTTCCAGAATTTGAATGTTTGTCATATGGAAGTCAAGTCAACATACACTTATTAAGCCCTCCGAATGTGTCAGGCACTGTGCTCAAACACAGGGAGCCAAAAAAAAGTTGTCCTTAAGGGGTATCTGAGTGATGCAGAGGACAGAGCATCACGTCTGGAGTCAGGAAAACCCATCTTCCCGAGTTCCAATCTGACCTCAGATACCTACTAACTGTGTACCCCTAGGGAAGTCACTTAATCTTTTTTTGCCTCAGTTTCCTCATCAGCAAAATAAGCAAGTAAACCACTCCAATATCTTTGCCAGGAAAACCCCCAAAGGGGTCATGAGAAATCAGAAGGGGTCACAAAGAATCAGAGAGGACTGAACAACAACAAGCAAGGAATTTGCATTCTAATAAAGGAAGACAGCACATTTAAAAAAAAAGCCAAAAAAGAGAGGGGGGAGGGAGAAAGTATGGAGCACGGTGGAGAAAACAAGGGAGTCAGGAGTGGAGGTTGGAAAGGAGGGAACAAGAGTCAGGAGTGAAGATTGGAGAGGAACAGAAGAAGTATATTGCTTGTCTAGGCTCTTTCCTTAAAATGAAGTCTCCAGAAGGAAGTGAACAATCACAGGAAGGGACCAAGGGGATAAAGAAGTCTTCCAGGGTGAGAAGGCTGCTGGAAAAGAGGTCCCCCAAGATGAGAAGGCTATAAATGAGAAGTAAAGGAAATCTGGAGAGTCAAAAGTAGAGCAAAGAAAAGAACAAAAGAGTAAACCTCATGGAAGAGGAGTTGGATTTGTTCTGCTACACCTTGATAGGGAAAATATACATTCCTACATACATATAGATATACATATGTATATACACACACTTTGGATAGAAGTTATAAAGAAATAAATTTCAGCTTGATATAAGAAAATATTATCCATTGATAAATTCTCATAAGGCATGATCTCTAGTCTCTTCACCAAGTAGAGCAACCTCCTTTGGTCTGCTTATCAATATTCTTCCTAAAATGGGACTAAAGAACTTGAACACCATGTCCCAGATAGCAAAATGGAAATATCACCCAATGGGTACTATGCTCCTCAGTAAATCCTAAATTTAGGCCTTAGTTTCTTAAATACTGCAACTAAATACCCAGATTTTTTTCAGATGAACTGCAGTCTAATAACCTCCATTGCCTTATTCTTGAGAAGTTGATTCTTTGAACCCAAGTGTAGGACTTTACATTTAACCCTATTAAATTTCATTTTATTAGATCTAGCTTGTTGAGATCTTTTTGCATCCTGACTCATTCATTTCAGTATGTTAGTTATCCTTTTCATCTTTGCACCATCTGCAGATATGATAACTATGCCATCTAGGCCTTCATCCAAGTTGCTGATGAAAATGTTAAACAGCACAGGGCCAGTGACAGATCCCTGAGGCACTTCACTAAAGAGTTCACACCAAGTTGATATCAAAACATTATTAACTAATCTCTAGGTCTAGTTCATAGGACAGTAAATTTAAAACTGGAAGAAGCCTGAGAGAACATTTAATCCAATCCTTTCATTTTACAAATGATGAAATTAAGGTCCACTGACTGTCCAAGGTCATGTAGGTAGAGCCAGATCATCTAATTCCAAATCCAATCATCTTCTCATTGTACCCACACTGTTCTCAAACAGTTTGGGTTTTGCTTCAATTTTTTTTTTGTTTTTGATCATCTCACCTACATCTCTTCATCTTTTCTCCAAAGAGAGTATGATACATTTTGTCAAATGCTTTACTGAAATCTAGCTATACTCTCTGTATGGCATTTCTGTTACAAGCCACCTTAGAAACAGACTTTCATAGTCTCCCTAGTCTACATGTCCTTGAATGCAGGGAGGGAGTGGGTTTTGGTTAAGAAAGGAAATGAGTCAATTCATGTAAATAGAGACAGAGTTGAATCCCCAAGAAGTCTAAGATATAAATCTAGGCAGATGGCTTGTAAGCAAACCAAGTACAGAAAACCTTTTAAATTGAGCAGCCCTCTACCCACCCCTATCAGCTAAGAACAACTGAGAAAACTTTAACTTAGAGCAGGAACAATGCTAACCAAGAAAAGGATCTAATCCTGGCATCATCACATGAAACAATAGCACCACAGAAACTGAATATTGTGTGGTCCAGAGCTATAAGTGGTAATAGTTATAAGAGGAGAAAAAGTTCAGGGAGAGTTGGACTAGCCAGGAAAAAGCCTGGACTCTAATGGTTAGGACTAGGATAGGAATTGGGGGAGAGCATGCCATAACAGAGAAAAAACCCAGCACGTGAAGAAGCCCACGATGGGTGTGAGGGATGATGAGAAAAGCAAATTGAACTGAGTAGAGAGTATACAGAGGAGAGTAAGAGGTCTTAGTGGAATTTAAGCTCAAAGTGAATCAACATAGTAATATGGCGATTCCTAAAAAGACAAATTTCAAGTTGAATTATTGGATTCAGAGTGTACATAGAAAGTGAAATAATACCCCTGCTTTGCTCTGCCTTGGTCAGAGGACAACTAGAAAATTGTGTTCACTTCTAGATGGCCTATTTTTGGAAGGACATGGAAAAGCTAGAGAAAGGTGGCAGCAGCATGGTAGAAGCAGAAAGACCACTGGTCTGAAAGCAGAATATCCAAGTTCAAATCCCACCCCTGATATTTACCACTTGTGTGACCTCAGTCAAATCATTTAACCTCAACTTCAGGTTCCTCATCAATAAAATGAAGGGTCTGGACTAGATCCAGTTTGATCATCCATTTGAATTATTAACCAAGATTGGATTAAGCATGTTGCCAGGTCAAGATTTGCTACAACCTATACCACTTTCTTAGTTGCATGACTGTGCCCAAATCATTTAAGAGTCCCAGTGTTTTCATCTAAAAAGAGGAGGAAGAAAATGAATGTTTTCTTACTCTGACATCTGTACGTTTTCTGACTACTCAATTCCAAAGTTTCCTTGGTATGGGGATGAATGCCTAGAGAAGCAATAGTGTCTGCCAAGCTTTAAGAAGTAACAGCACTTTGACCCTGGGCAAGTCACTTAACCTCAATTGCCTCATCAAAACGCAAAAAAAAAAGTAATAGCAGAAAGTTTTCTCTTCCCCTCCTTCCCCCCACCAATCCTGCTGAAAGAAATATACATACCCCATACCCAAATGTCAGAAACTCAAAGCTATCCCCTGTCTGTCTCCATCTGCCATTCTCAGGTAACTTCTGGAGGGGAAATAAGTACATGTTGTAACATACAAAAACATTAAAATACAGATATCACAAACTCAAATATCCACAATGAAACATATATCCAGATGTACATTCTGCCCCACAGAATAAGGTTAAAGTCTAGAAGACCAGTTTGGGGGACACTGAAAAATAAAGTCAGCAATGGAGTCAGGAAAACTGGAGTTAAAATTAAACCTTAGACATTTATTAGGTGTGTAATCCTGGGCAAGCCATTTAGCCTCTGCCTCTACTTTTTTCAATGGTAAAATGGGGATAATAATAACATCTATTTAACAGAGTTGTTGTGAGGATCAAATAAAATAATATTTGTAAAAGTGCTTAGCATAGTATCCGGCATATAGTAAGTGCCCTATAAATGTTTATTTCCCTTCCCCATTCCCTTTCTTCCTTTCCCTCATGCTAGTCACTGGACCCATTCATTACATGGTACATTCTCTATTCAAAGGGAATTACAATAAGCAAGATAGATAAGACAGATATACAAATAATATAACAAATAACAAATATAATACAAATTAGAATATATGAGTTAGTACATAAAAAAAGATAAACAGAATAGCCTTGGGGATTCTTCAAGGGAAAGATCAATTTCAGAGGGATCAGGAAAGTCTTCTAGAATCTGAGGCAGAATCTGAGTTGAGCTTTAAAGAAAGAGAAGGATTTCTGAAGGTAGAAATGTCAGGGTTCAGGGAAGAAAAGAAAATCTATTCCCAGTTTTAAAAGGAGGAAGGTATATACAAGAGGATAGAGTTGGGGAAAAGACATTTGAAATATAAAGAACATGAAAGGGAATTATGTGAGATAATTCTAGAAAGAAAGGAAGTAGGAGCCAAGTTGTAGAAGATGTCAAGGGATTTGTAATATACGAGGTGGAGAATGAGAAGCCAAGGATTACCAAACTGCAGATTCTCCAAGCTAGAATGGACCTCAGAATCCATTCTGTCCAGGCTGTGTCAGAACAAAAATTCTCTTACAACACTGATCATCCAGCCTTTGCTAAAAGAGGGGGTGATCACCTAACTCCAAAAGTGGCCCATTCCACTTTTGGATAATGCTTCTTATTGTATGTTCTCCCTTCTATCAAGCCTAAATTTGCCCCATTTTTCACATTTACCCCCTTGCCCTTAATTTTGCTATTTGGTCAAAGCAGAATAAATCTTCCATGTGACAGTCTTCCAAATACTTGAAGGCTGCTTATCAAGTTTCCTTGAATCTTGTCATGTTCATTCTAAATATCCCCAGTTCTTTCAATTGATCTTTATATGGATCTTCACTGTCTTGGTCACCCTTTTCTGGATGCTTTCTGGCTTATTAACATGCTTCCTAAAATGTGGTATTCAGAACAGAACAAAATCTCTGGGTAGATTGATCGACTGATCAGGAAATTGTGAGCAACATGATACAATGGTGTTGGCCTTGGAGTCAGGGGTTTTGGGCTGCAGTTAGACACCCTGATTTGAATTCCCTGGCTATACTGTGACCTTGGCCAATTCTGTGACTTTATTTTTGGGGTACTCCATCCCAGGAACACTGGCTCTGATGGGTGAGCTTTCATTTTCTCTTTTCTAAAACTAAGCCACCAAGACCATTTCCTCATCATTCTATCTCACCTCCAGGTGAGAAACCACCCATGGGGTTGCTGGCCCTGACAGGTAAGCTTTTGCTTTACCTTATCCAGAAATAGTCCTCCATGATAATTCCTGGCCATTTCTGCATCATGACACACACACACACACACACACACACACACACACACACACAGCCTTCATTTTTCAACAACACCTTTATGTACTGTCTTCTTACATTAAAATGTAAAACCTTTGAGGATTAGGGTTATTTTATTTGTTTGTTTGTATATATATATATGAAGGAGGTAGATTAGAATGGTGGCTTCTTAAACTTTTTCCTTTCCTGACCCCTTTTCACTCCAAAATTTTTGCATGACCCTAGATATATATATATGTGTGTGTGTGTGTGTGTGTATAAATATATATACCCCTATACACATATATAGGTATATAAAATCAGTACACAAATCAGACTTTTACTGATAATAAATCATAATTTCACAACCCTCATATTCAATTATGAGATACCACATAGAGTCATGAGCTACAGTTTAAGAAGCTGGAGATCTCTGAAATCCTTCCCAGTTCTGAATCTAAAATCTTCTGACCACCCTCCTAGACACTATCTCCCTCTTAATGCATCCTAAGATCACATAAGCATTTTTGGCTTCTATATCATACTTGATGTATTCCATTAAAACTCCCACATCTTTTCCCAAATGAACAGCAATTTAGCCATGCCTCCCCCATCATCTTGTACATGTGAAGATAATTTTTTGAACTTAAATGTCAACTTTACTCCTACCCTTATTAAATTTCATCTTATTAGATTTAGCCTATTGTAGTAGCCTGTCACTATCTCTTAAAAACCCAATTCCATCATTCAGTGTGTTTGCCAGTTTGCCTAGCTTTTTGCCCATTGAAATTTTGATATGTATGCAATCGATGCCTTCATTCAAGTCACTAACACAAATGTTAAATAGCAAGGGTCATGCAAATGTCTCTTAAGCATTCCAATGGAGGCCTCTCTCCAAGGTTCATATCATACTACTATTGACTATTCTTTGGGTACAAACATTCAAACAATTCTGAATATATTTAATTATACTGTTGTTTCTCCCACTTCTATTTATATTTTCTACAAGAAAGACTTTGTCATATGCTATGCTGAGATCTAGGAAAACTATATCAATGGCATTCTGCTCACCTACAATCTAATAACCCTGTCAAAAAGGAAAATAATGTAAGTTGGGAAGACCTATTCTTAATTAAGCCATGCTAGTCTTTCCTTTTCTAACCATCCATTTAATGACAGGTTCTAGAATTTTACCAGAAATCAAAAACAAGCTTATCATTTCTATAGTTTACAGTCCAGTTCAATCCTGCAGGAATTATTTAGTGCCTACTAAAATGTAAATCACAACAGAAAACATGGAATGGTGGATAAAGTACTTATCTTAGATTTGGAAAGACTGGAGTTCAAATTTTTGCCTCTGACACCAATGTGATCTTTGGCAAGTTATTTAACCCTATGTACCTTGGTCAATTCCCCAGGACTTTTCTACTAAATATAAATAGATTTTATCAGGTTTCTAGACAGAGACAAAAACACAGATCCCTCCCATGTTTACAAATGTGTACAAAGTGCTGTACTTGGAGTGAGTTATTCAGAAAGAAAAAAAAAATAGCCTCTAGTTGCAAAGACCTTACATTCCACTGGGGGATAAGATTGCTTGTAAATCTTGTAGGCCAGGTGACTCAAGCTCATTGAGAAAACCTAGATCCTTTCTTACTAGATTCCTCACTTAACTTTATTCTTATTTTCCTTCCCTTCCTTTCTTCCTTTCTTCCTTTCTTTTTTTCTTTTTAATTTGCCACGGAGAAGGACTTTTGATCTGGAAAGAATGTAACAACCAAAAAGAAAATTTTAAAGAAAGAAAAAAATAGTTGAGTTCCTTTGCCTTCTCTCCATCATTACTTACCATCATCCCATCCATTTTGAGCTACAGTGCTTTCGTGCCTTTTTTTGATCCTCCTCTTTTTCCAAAAATAGCTTTTAAGCAAATCTCATTTTTTTCATTCTTAGTTTCCCTCACCAGACTCAGCTAATCCTAAGTAGCCAAATTTGTGTGCAGCCAAGGCCTTATGTAAAGGAGTACCAAAAGATAAAGTTGGGGTTAGATTGTTACAGTCCTTGAATGCCCGGGTAAGGAGTTTGGAATGTGTGCATGTGTGAAAAGTGGTGTTATTTTTATAAACTGAATCTGGCAACTAGTGTAGAGGACTCGGCACAAAAAAAAGCCAATTAACAGACTAATAGTTAAGAATGAAGTAATAAGGATCTAAAATATGACAGTGGTAATGAGAATGGAAATGAAGGGACGGATTCAATAAACATTAATTGCTAATATCAGATGGGGAAGGGATCCTAATTTTATTATCATGGAAACTGAGATCCAGAGAAGTTAAATTACTTGATAACTTAATGTAGTAAAGGAGATAAGATGAGGGAAGGATGACTTGAAAATTTTAAGCCTGTGTCACTAGCAGAATGAAGACACCATTTACAGAAATAGGGAGAACTGACTTGGGGATTTACAGAAATAGGGCAATATTAGGGAGAACTAAATTAAAGAAAAAAGATGAACTTTGTTTTAGATATGTGTAGTTCAAGTTGACACAACAATCCATGTGCAGACATTAATGGGAAATTAGAAGTGTCCCATTCTATGGAAGGTTGAAACTGAGATTGAGATTTTTCCAAGAATAAACTGTCTAAGGATCTAGTTCCCTCATCAGTTCTCCTTCTTCCTCTCCTGTTTCTTCTTATCAGCTATACAAAATTTTTTGGATTCAACCTCCATCTCAAATATCAGTATCAGAAAGATGGCTTGAAAGGAAGCAGAGGGGTAGCTGTCAAGACCATTCACCAAGGCTGCCATTATGTTGCCCTACTGATGGGAGGAAAGTAAAGAGGAACAAGGTGGCAATACCTATCAGATGGGTCTCCATCTTTCAGCTCTAGAGAAATAGAGGTTGAGTTTGTGCCAAGTACAGTGACCATAAAAAAAGAAATGATTCACCTCCACAGAAATAATGGATAAGTTTTTTTTTCCAGAAATGACCTGTCTTATTCCAGGGGCCAAGATTCATTCTTTCATACATTTATCCAATAAGCATTTATTAATGCTTGACAGTAAATATGTTGGGTATACAAAAAGCACAACAGTGTTCAAGAAGCTTATTTGCTATTTTGGAAAACAAGTACACATTAGTATCTAATATTTGATGTATACAATGTAAATGCAAGGTAATTTGGGGAGAATCGTGCATCCAGGAACCTCAAGAAAGGTCTCACACACTTGAAATGAACTTGTAAGGAAGGTGGAAATTCAGAGCTGGAGGTGCAAAAAAGGGCACCTCATACATGTGCAAAGGCACAGAAATGGAAGATTTTTTGTTCACTTCTGTAGATCAGACAGTAAACTAGTTTGGCTAGAAACCTGGAGTGTGCAAGGGGGAGTAATGGACAATAAAGCTAGAACAGTCACTTGGATTCTAACGAAATACAAGCCAGCTTAGCTGGAACTTGGAGGGGAATAATGTGTGAAAGGGGGTAATGTATAACAAGCCAGGAAAGAAAAGATGAAGGGCTTTAAAAGCTAACGAGTTTGTGTTTTGTTCCGAGAGGCAATAGGTAGGTACTAGAGTTTTTTGAGTAGCATGGTCAGAACCGTACTTCAGGAATATTACTTGGGCAAATATGTGGAAGGTGGATTGTAGAAAAGAGAAACAGGGCAGAGAGACTAATTACACAAGCAGGAGGTGACAAACCAAGGTGGGAGCTATGTGAGTAGAGACAATATGGAAATGACAGAGTGTTGGAAACAGGATTGACAAAACTTGGCAAGTGATTGAATAAGGGGAGCAAGGAAGAGTAGAGATGAGGATGACTTTCAAGGCTACAAACCAGGGGTGCTTGAGGCTTCCTTTGATGGCAATAGAGAAGTTAAGAAAAGAAATGCTTCCTCTAGAGGGATAAACTTGGAATCAGGAAGATCAAGCCTCTAATGCTCAGCAGCCTTATAATCCTGGGCAAGTCTGTGACCTTTCTGAATCTGTTTCTTCATTTATAAATAATAGGGTTGGACTAGATGGCCTCTAAGGTATTTTCCAGTTCTAAGTCTATGAGTTTAGGACAGCTAGATGGCACAGTGAATAGAGAAGTAGTCCTGGAATCAGTTCAGATCCACTCAGACACTAAATAGTCATCTTACTTCTTTCTGCCTTAGTTTCCTCATCTTTAAAACAGGAATAAAACCTGTACCTACTTCCCAGAGTTGTTTGAGGATGAAATGAGATAATAATTATAAAGTGCTTAGCACATAATAAGTGCTGTATAAATGTTAGCTATTGTTATATCGTCATCATCCATGTTATCTATTCCCTCTAGTGGAAAGTCCTAGAAGAGAAAAGAAAGGAGAAATGTTTACCAAAATCACTCTTATTGCCTTCCGTCACTAAGATTTAAGGCCAAAGGCTTCATATCGCTTATCATGTCAGGCTTTCATCACCAGCCTGCTCCAAATAACCATAATAACCACTGTGCTGTGACCTGCCTGGTTCATTCATGATATGCTGCAATTACTGTGTGATCACAATATCCATGCCAATTGTCCCAGCCTCCCCTTCTTCTCAGCTTTACATATCTCCCTAATCTCCTTCCCTCACCTCCTTACTACACCCCTAAAATCTGGGTGGGACAAGTAGAAGGGCAGATCATAATAGAAAGAGTAGAGCAGAGCCTTGCACCCTCTTGTAACTCCATCTCACAAATGTTCCAGGGAATGGTACCATTGTGGATTCATAATAACATAATAATAGTTCCATTTCTACAGGGCTCATTTAAGGCTTGCAAATCGCATTCCATATATAATCACATTTGATGCACACAACAATCCTGGGAAGCAGGCACTATTGCTATTTCCATTTTACAGATGAGAAATCTGGAGATTAGACTGGTTAAGTGGCTTATCCAGGGTCACATCGCTAGTGAATGGCTGCCACAGGATTCGAAATCCAAGGCCAGCACTCTGTACTCTGCCACATTGCCCATCAAAAACTGCAGCAAAGAGACATACTTTGTCCCTGTATATCTTGGGTCTCGAGCAGGTAGATGGTACAGTGGATAGAGTCTGGAGTCAGGACAACATCTTCTGAGTTCAAATTTGGCTTTGGACATTTAGCAGTTTTGTGATCCTGGGAACTGCATCCAGGGCCATCTCCAGTCATCTTAGTCTGTATCTTATCACTGGACCCAGATGGCTCTGAAGGAATCCTCATTCAAACTCACTTGTATATCATGCCATCAACTCCCTAATGTATTACATGGTCCTCTCTGAGAACAAAGGTCAAACCAACAACAGCAAGTCACTTAACCATCTTTGACTCAATTTCCTCATCTGTAAAATGAGCCGGAAAAGGAAAATGAACCAAAGTTACTGCAGTATCTTGGCCAAGAAAACTCCAAATGGGGTCATGAAGAGTCAAATACAACTGAAAATCTTGAATGTAACCAGAAAAGATAAATATGTGGGCAGTTGTTAAAGGTTTTATTACCTAAAAACTATTAACCTGAATGATCCAGGAACTTGAATACAACTAGATATGCTTTGAAGGACTATTTCCTCTGGTTCAAATTCTGGGAATAAACCCAAATGAATAATAATTTGCTTAGTTCCAAACCCAACCCAACCCAAATAGTCTCTCTTTTTAAAAAAAAAAACTGAACAGCAAAATAAAACAAAGGATTTTTCCCCCAGAAAAACATCTGGAGGAAAGGCAGCAAATTATATTTTCTGAAGCTACTGAGCTGAAACAAAACTTGAGCATCAAAATAGCCTCTGAACTAAGCTTGACTTGAACCAGAATTTCATTTTGGTGAGTCCTTGGCATGGTCCTCCGTTAGATTGAAAAAAAATCTTGTTGGGATCCAAAATCTGCATCTCCTCTTTTGAAAGGAGTCAGAAGTTAAGAGTCAGCAGTATGGAGAGAGAAATAAAATCAAACAATAAATAGATCAGAACATATTAAAAGAGTAAAGAATCTGCCTCAGGTCCAGCCTTTGGATAAAATAGCCCTCGGGGGTAGAACAGATATTATCAAAGGGTATACCCAAGATGCCCTAACCATGTGCAATTCTCACAGGCCAACCAATAACAGAAATGCACCGCAGTGAATAGGATGGAGTTGAAACAGATAGGATCAATGCTCCTTCGTGGATCTTTCCGCTGAGGACCACTTATAGGAAGTGCTATTTTCTCATTTCCCTAGGAACGGCCTCAAGAATCCCAGGCAGCAGAGCCCCAGAGCTGGCCCCTTTGAGGAAACCTAGTCACGGCAAGCATGGCATGGAGCCAGCAAGTGGGAAAGGCCCCTGGGTTGGGTGAAACTATGAAGCCTTCTAACCAAATAGGCAGCAGTTTGATTCTAGTGGAGTTAACAGCCTGTTATGATTATCGAGGTATAAACTGAGCAGTCTCCACCCTATCTTACCTGACAGGCAGTGTCAGTCCCAAGGCCAAAGTGTAAATGATCCAGGATATTTCTCGTCTGCAAACAGACTTAGGGTTAGAGTAGACATGGCTGTATCAATTCCCCTAATCTCTTTCTGACCCCTCCCTAGAGGAAGTTGGGTAGGAAATCTCCACTAAAGTATAAAAGCCAGGGTGGCACAAGCTCCCACTGATCCCCACCACCATCTTCATTGATCTGGGTAGACCGAGAGCATCATGGTATATGTGAGTATCTGTTCCTCAACCTTCTTCCATGTGGGTCTAGGGAAAATGCTGACTGAGTGGCTGAGGAGTTGCATGTATAAAACTATATTTCATTTTCTGATCTGATAAAGGCATAGATAATTTTTAGTAGTATGGAGGATAAGGGAGAAAAAGGCAGGAATGTGAACAGAACTTATTCAAAGAGCAAAAAATTATTCTATTTAGGGTCCTGCCTTTGGAAAGGAAAAACAGTCCCCAAGAGCAGGACAAGTCTGTTTTCTTTGTGGTCTGTGAGCATCAGCTGACAAACTGCAGAGGCTGACAGTTCCTCAAGTCACCTTCTTTGAGTATGTGCTGGGTTCTCCCTGTCCAGGGCAGGGATTGGACTGCAGGATTACTAGGACTTCCACTTCTGGGTCAGATAATTTGATCAGAGCAAATTCTAATACTGGAGTCTCACCAAGGGGGCCAGTCTTGAATGGGAATTCAAAGAGAAAGAACGGTTCTGCTTCGCTTGGGAGAGCTTTAGCTCATTTGATCAGACCAAGTTTCAATACTGGAGTCTCACCAACAGGGCCAGTCTTGAATGGGAATAAGAAGAGTATGAACAGGATTCCTGCTTTGCTTAGGAGAGCTTTCAAAACAAATAAAATCCACAAATATTTATTAAACAATTGCTCTGTCCAAATCTTGAATATGATTGCAATGCATCTGAGTGAGTGGAAACTCCAAAGGTTTCTCTACTATTTCTACTTAATTCCTTTTAAAGAGAGAGTAAAGCAGGGTAGGTTGGGATAGGATAGGATGGCATGGCATGGGTTAGGAATGGATAGAATGGAATAGGATAAACATCTCATGGCACTAAAGCAAGATGGGACTTTAGAGATCATCCATGATCCTTATTTTAGAAATAAGGACATTGAGCTGGGAGAGGTTAATGACATGATCAGGGTCACACTGTTGGTCATAGGAGAAACAAAACTGGAACAGAGACCTCCAGACTCTTAGTCCAGTATTCTTTCCACTACATCCTACTGCCAAAAGGGTTTAAAAGTTCTATTTTTTACCACCAGGCACATAAGTGTATTTCCTCTGTGTCTTAAGTAATTAGCCAATGCTATAAGTACTTTTTCCCCATTCCAGGGGAGCTTGCAAGGTTTAAATAGGGGTTACTATGGGAAAAGGGGAAGACAAAGTCCCAATCAATGGCTGGGAAGCCTGGACTGGTAGAAGGGAGTGGGGGGATTGGGGCTGTGTTAATGAAGTATGGATTGTCTGGGCTGGAAGCTGATTAGCTTTGGCACTGGGCTTTTCCACAGCAGTGGCAGCAATAGCAAAGGAGAATCAATACTAATCCCTTGATCCCATTAGGGGCTCTTGCAGAGGTTTCTCTGGCTCTCCAAAGCTGAGACGACAGCCCTCCCGCCCTCCACCCCACTTTCCAGATCTCCTGTGGGGTTTCCACAGAACCCCAATTCTCAGACAATTCCTCCGCCAGTAGCTACAGACCAGCTTCTAAGGTTTTAGACTTGTTTGGCTCCCACCCCACCCCACCCCCATCCCCAATAGTCCTGTCTCTGTTCTCTGTGCTCTGTCCTTCCTTATTCCTGGGTTTGCCTGTCCCATGGAACCTCAGCAGTCCAAAACCACCCCAGCCCCTCACATCCATAGCCCCAGAGCAATGTCTGTTTCCCCTAAAGATCTCTCCTGTCCCAATATTGTGGGGCTCTGCTCCCTCCTTTTCAGATTTGCTTCATTATTAGGATTATACCCATTATTTCATCATATAAAAGAAAAAAAGACATGTAATATGTGATAGAATCAGAGGGTCTTGAAAGCTAGGAGATCTGGGTTTCAAGTCCAGAGTCTGCCCCATCCTGCTTATAGGAACAAGTCACCTGATTTCTCACTACCCTAGGTAATCCAAGACTCTAAATTGCAGATAACGTTCTTCATTTGCAGGAGCTTCCCATATCCACTGTATCACAGCTCCTGTGCCCCTCTCTATGGCAGGAAGGGAAGGGGAGCCCAGAGAGGCAGCTATGTGGGCAGAGGCAGCCAGGGAAGGCTGGGTAGCTCCGTGTCTTTATTATTCTATTGTGCTAATGCTCCCCCTCGAAGACACCCCAGCCCTTAATTTCCCACTTCAGGGCCTGAGGAAATTAATCTCACGTTCTCGGGCATGCTAAGGACTCAGAAGAAACCTTTGCACACATTTCAGAGCTAGCCCGGGGCGACCCAGATGCACTCGGATCAGACCCATCCCAGCCACACCTTTATCCTTCTGGCTCCAGGAGCCCTTCTCCCCTTCTCCTCATGCCCAGCGCCTTGTTGGAGAGATAGATGGATCACTGCTGCCATCTTACGAGCCTCACTGGTTTTGCAGAGAAGAGCTCCGGACTCCGGGATGGACCCAGCTGGCCCAATACCCACCCAATCCACTCATTGTTGGAAGGCAGGGCATCTGGGGAATAAAAAAACAAGGAGGACCAAGGACTAGAAAGGCTATGGGGATAACCACCTGACAAGCATTTGTTAGGGATTCACAGTGGCTATCACGTCAGCATCCCTGCTTTCCGGACCCTTACAATCAACCTGAAAAACAAGCCAAATCAGAGTGACAGGACATGCATTCAGATAAATAGAATGCAAGGGATGAGGAAATCTAAGAAACCCAATGTTATCTGAGCTGGAAAGGGAAGAGATCATTTCCTGCCAGGACATGGAGAAGTCTCATACAATGGGGAGCCCGTGAAAAGTTTCTGAGCTGGACAGTGAGTAAAATGACTAGGCCTACACATTCAGTCAAGGTAGACAGAATGAAATGGAGAGGAGAGAGATTAGAAGTGGAATATCAGTTAGGAGACTGAGAACAGTAAAAGGGAGAGGTGAAAAACATTAAGGAATCAACTATCGTGTGACTGTGGGCAAACCTTTCTGACCTTCCATGGTTGGATGGTCTTTAGAAATGATAATTTTGTGTTTTCCTTTGCTGTTCCCCACTCTATGGTTTGTGGAATTCCACACAGGAATGTTACAAAATGGTACTTTAATATCCCTTTGTTTGATTTATTCATTTTAAATAAGCATCTTTTTCTATTGCTTCACTTTGAGACTCAATTTCCCATATTGAAGAGATTGGATTAAATAATCTCTAAAATGGCATCCAGCTCTCGGATCCTAGACCTTCCTGTAAAGGGAGAGAAATTACAGGCATAGATATTCATCTCAAATATAGCAAAAGATAATTTAACATTTAAGTCTAATTTCTTAATTTCAAAAACATTTCTTACCTTCTTCACCCACTACTTCTAGAGGATTCTATGGCCTTTCTTTGTAGATCTCAATGAGCCCCCAGACTTTAAGTTAAAAGTGCTTTTTTGAAGGCTACAATAATGTTATAGATAAAGGGGACCTTAGGGATTATCTATTCTAATTTCTTCATTTATATGTAAGTAACTGAGGCCCATAAAGAATAAGTAATTTGCCAGACTCAACTCCAATGTAATAAATAGTTCTTTCCATTATAGCACACTGATTCCTTCTGTCTTCAGTTCTATTGCTCCATTCATTTCATAACCAATTTCATAACCATAATCATATCCCAAACTCTCAGGTTTCTAAAGAAGAGGCTTTATTTACTTTTGAGTAGCCTTGGAATAAGGAAGTCCTGAGTTTGTGACTTTGGGCAAGCCATATAATCTATATATACCTTATCTTCTCAAACTTTTAGCAGCATTTAACACCTCTAACTAGGGTCTTCTCCTTCATACTTTCTTCTTGGCTGCAGTCAAAATACAGTCTCATTCTCTTGCTATCCCTTTAGACACTGGTTCAACTTCATATTAACTGATTGCTTGTCATCTTGATTCCTTAATATGGATGCCCTGCAAGGTTCTATCCTGAGACTTCTGATTATCTATGCCTAACTTCTTTGTGGTAATGGTCAGCCATTACCACAGCTTCAGCTATCACTTCTACAAAAATGAATCTCCATCCCCAGCCCCTCTCCCAAGAGCCAGACCATTTCCAACTATCTACAGTAAATCTTTCCGCAGATCTCCCAATGGCACCTCATACTCAACATGTCTACAGCAGAAGTTATTACTCCACACAGAGGGGCTTAGATAGAAAATGAGGATTTCAAAGTGAAAATGGAAGAGGTGAAACAGCCCATATATATCACTAAGGAAGATACTGCCAAGAAAAGCAGGTATCACAAAAAAAAGGACAAAATCTATATAAGGGTACAATAATTTACAGGATATATATCTAAGAAGAGGAGCAGGAATAATACTCATAGCTGCAGCTGATTATACCAACTGTATAGAATAAGCATTAAAAGACAAATGAGCTAGGAAGCCAATTTGAGTCATAGCGATTACTAAAATGTAGTGAGATTGAGTCATGGAGACTACTAAGATATAGTGAGACAGGACTCGTGATGAAAATGAGGCGATGGAAAAAGACACTTACTTAAAATGAATAAATTAAACAAAAGGGATATTAGAGTACCATTTAATAGCATTCCTGAGTGCAATTCCACAAAGCATAGAGTGGAGAATAGTGAAGAAAAACACAAAATTGACATCATTTCTAAAGACTTTCCAAGCAGTACTACATGGAAGGTCAAAAAATTCTTGACTTTCCTTCATTCTTCAAAAATCAGAAGAAGCTCAAGGAGAAATGCTATTCTGAACTTGATTCTGAATGCCCAAGTAGAGTCTTGGGAGGAAGTGATCAAGCCATCTTAGACTAAGACAGAGAAAGCTGGCCATCATCTAAGTCTCACCCTAGTTTGAGAAAGATCAGATCTCAGACAGTTCAGAGAAAAGATAAGCAAGATCCTAGGGTGTCCAGAAAAAGGCCTTCCCAAAAAGGGCCCAATTATAAGAAGTAGAAAAAAATTGAAGGGGAGGGACTCATATGGACATATAGGAAACTGATTTGTAACACATGGGCTGCCTCTAGTATGGACTCTTGTGATATAATACCTCACAGAGTCTGGACTATCTTGTCATCCTCTGGGCTGGGTCATTACAAGCCAAGAAAAGGTCAGTTCTTCCCCCAACTTCTCCTCCAAATGTTTACCCATAGACACTATAATATAATCTGCTGCTTTGTTACTCAGCTGGTGTTATGGTGGATCAAGTGCTGAGTCTGGAGTCAGGAGGACTCCAGGTCAAGTCATTTAATATTTGCCTCATTTCCTCAACTGGAAAATGGGGGTAATACTAATATCTTACCTCCCAGGGTGTTGTGAGAGTCAAATAAGACAAGATTATAAAGAGCTTAGGGTAATGTCTGTCATACATACATATATATATATAAGCACTCTATAAAAGCTAGCTATTATTATTATTATATTGTTATTCCTCAGTGCCTAGGATGGTGTTTTGCACATAGTAAGTACTTAATGATGGCTAAAGGAATGAAGCTCAGTACCCCACAAGCCTACCTTCCTAGCCCCAGCTCATCTCTTTGTGAACATCCCAATAGCCCCTGGATTCTTTTTTATTCTGTCCATTCCTTTGTCTCCAGAAAACCCAGAGACTTCTTCTGGGAACTAAGCTATCCTAGAGTCCCTAGTAGATGAATAACCCAAATGCTAAGGAAACATGTAAGAGACTAAAGTTGGCT